>JAZHYW010003246.1:0-11871 GCA_037355805.1 Ixodes ricinus
CTTCATTCTCCATAAATCCGCCACGGTACAGCAGAGCATGCAGACCCAAACAAACAACAGAGTATGGCTTATCGCAGACTGCTGCCCGTTGCAAGCGGCACTTTGCGTTCCGTTGCTCTGCTGTGGATGCAGTTTCCGATAAGACGGTCTGCTTCTCTCGTTTATCTGTGAGTGAAGAATACGGACGGAAAAACCGGCATTGTGGGTGTCAGGCGGCCGCTCGAGGTTAGTTAGGCCCTCTGCTGGGAGCGGTCGGTGCGAGGAAGAGAGAAGAGAGAAGAGTGTGAGACGAGCCCGTGCAAGGCATTGCGCATATGACTTAAGGCCCGTTCACTCTTACGACCTCTTAAATCTTGGTCCCTTACAGCCTCCCCCAACCCGAGGTCACGGTGGCGCCATCTATCGGGTTGCAGTGCTAGACTTGACAATCCGGCATATTATCTATTTCTCCCGCGCATTATCCTTTCTTTCTTGTCTCGAAAAACTTTTGGAAACGTTATAAACGAGCCTTTCTCATAGGTATTACGCACATTCAACCGTCGAAAATGCCGCAAAACCCGTCGCTCTTGTGAAATGCGGACTCCACAATCACCGCGTAGATGGCGCCATGAAATGAAATTTTAAGAAGTTTTATAACAGATCTGAAGTTCGCTCTCGAGTCGAAGTCGGTCGCAAGAGCTAGTGAACGGGCCTTTATGCCGGCCTTAGTCACCAAGTCTGGCGCGACTGCACAATGGACCGCAAGTTGACCAAGCGGGGAGGAGCGCAAGGTAGAGAGTGTTCCCTCGCCCCCCAGGGGGGGGGGGGGGGGGGGGGGAGGGAGGACATTAACGCACCCGCCCGTCTAATGTCCGGGCGAGGGAACACTCTCTTTCCTTGCGCTCCTCCCCCGTCTGGCTACCTTGCGGTCCATTGTGATATGTGTAAATGTGCTGCGCTATTTGATGACATCAGGAATTTAGCGCGGCACAGAAACAAGTCAGCCAGAAATTGAAGAGGCCTTTTTTATTGTTATAGCTATGACGCGGGCATGTGTGTAAGCGCTCCGTCCATATCCTTAGCGAGTGACGATGTTGATTTTATTAAGAAGCCGGGCGAGCTACGCGTACACTCCAAAAAAAAGGGGTATATTCTTACAACCCTTGTCACATATTCGACACCCCCAAAACTTCAGCTGGATGTACAGAGCACTGATGTGGTACTCTACGCTACCAAATTTCACGAGCGGCTGATAGCCACGTTTTACAACTTTTTAAATACCTAATGCAAGTGAGACTAACTGCAAAAGTCTATCGAGGTTTTCTTGGCTCAACTGCAAAACCTCTGTGTGTGTGTTTTTTTTTTCTGTATAGTTTTATACCTACTTTGGCTGTTTAATATGTTATGTCGCACCGTCATCAACTCTTCTCGCAAAAGTTGGGGCAGTCAGTTCGAAGTCAGCGCACTGTCCGTTGAACCTAAACTTTTGGGGTGTCCTATATGTGACAAGGGGTGCAAGAATATACCTGTTGGTTTTTAGGGTGTAGGCGTGTAGTGGCATGATGGGGGAGGGTGTGCTATGGGGTTGATTGTTTCTGTGTCTATCCGTTTCTTTTTATGTTTATCTGCTGCACCGTGCACAAGTAGATTTTTCAGTTGTAAGTCATGCGCTGAGTCTCTGTTCTCCCTTCACGCTGAGTCCTCCGTCTTTTTTGCTCTGTTTTAATACAATTTGAACAATAGTTTAGATGCTTTGATTTTATTATTTTGTCCTAAAAGATGTGCAGTAACGACATGTTGCTTCAGAAAAGCAATACGTGAATTGTATGTAGAATTTAGAGTTAATCTCACACTGAACTTACATACCGAGGATACTTGACGTGCATACAAACAAACCTAATTTATAAAGCTGATATTTTATGTTAGGACTTGACTCTTGTATCATACAAACTCCACTCTTAATTTAGACATTTCTTTTTATTCAGTGCTAAACGAAGTCTAGGATGTTAAACGCGGGGGAGAAACAAAATTAGAAAACATTTTTGTATGTTGTGTTTAAATACCTTTTTCAAAGAGCGTAATTGCATCTAGCTAAGATTAAATACATTTTGTCGGAGTGTCCTGCATTTTTATTTCAGGAGTTGAAAGGCCTCGTTCTCGAGTGAAATAGCAATTATTTTCGTCCGCGACGTCACATCCGGCCATGATGTCACGCGGGGTCCACAGCTGGTGGCAAGAGTCCAACTTTACTAGGTTGGGTCCTGCACATTGTTTAGTGAAAAAACCCGAGACTGAGGTGACGACCAGACGACGACAAGGAAAGAAGGAGAGCGTCTCAACGGAGCTCAAACGCAGTTCTCCTTCTCTTCCTTGTCGTCGTCCTGTCGTTGCTGCTGATCTCGGGTTCTAAACGGCAACTCTTAGGCGCCCGTTTCCGGCCCCGGGCGGCGTTGGCCCCCCCCCCCCCGGGTCGCGTGACCCCCCAGGCCAGAGTGACCCCCCAAGGGACATTGAAGAATAAGGGGAGGAGGAGGAGGATGCGGCATACCCTCCCCGGAGTACCCTGCCACTCCTCCTCCTCAAGAGCTGTGCTCCAGTTCAGCGCGCTACAGGGAGTTGTAAACGGCTTTCACATTTTCTTTACTAAAATGTTTGATACTACCATGCAGCTCACTTGCGCCCTTACGTTCTGCAGATGCGGGTCAGGTGTGGGACTCCCGGGGAGGTCGGCATCATCTTCACTCACTCCAGTCCGCCTCCCGGGACCTTAGCCTCCCGTAAAGCCCCTCGATATGTTTCCGTTTGTCTTGCAAGTAGCGTCAAATGCGCGAGCGCACGTGGCCCGTGTCTCGAGCGGCCCTTGGAAGCAAATGGCGGCGCAGCACTGAAATGAGCGGCCCTTGGAAGCGAATGGCGGCGGAGCACGCGCTCGTGGCACGTGTCTCGCGCGTTTCCACAACAATGGTTGGCGGTACTTGTAAAAAAACGCCTTTATCAAGGGGCTTTAGCCTCCGTCGCTTCAAGCGCACTCTATACACCGTTTTAATATTTACAAAATCATAGCCCAGCGTGACAACATCACAGTCCAGCACGCGCATGGTCATCAGCTTCGGAAAGCAAGACAAACACGCGCCACACGCACGAGCTCTGAAAATGGCACCAACCGGAGAGGACCGTTTCTGGAATGGTCTATAGATGCTTTGCACAGGGACCAGATTACAGCCGCCATTGCTGACCTTCTCCTGTCTTACCAGGTGCCGAGCCAGTGAAGTGGGCGTTGACGAGCTTCCACAAAGGCTAACGCCGAGAGAGAAACAGCATAATCTAAAATGGCAATAACCTGCCCTGCTGTGGTCGTGCTGAAGTTAAGTAAACGTAATAAGAGGAAACAAATATTGAAGGTCGGTTATGGCGGCGCCCATGCGCAGCTGCTGCAAGGCGTCTATATAGTATGTGACAGGTTAAGAGTCCAGGGAAACTCCTCCCATCTCCTTCCACTTTAGCAGAGCGAACGTGGAAAGAAGGCGACCTAACCTCCAGCGTTCAATGTGCTAAAGTGGAAATAGATGGGAGGAGCTTCCCACCAACTATAAATTGTCGTTTGCGCAAAACTGTGCCTGGCCATACAATGGCGCTGAAACGCCATCTAGGCGCTATGCATGCGAAAACATATGCATTCCATAGAATATACTACAGTTATTATGGCAGACATCGCATCAAACCGGTGGCGCATCCGAACGACGGGGAGCTTCCCCTGATATCTTAAGCTGTTGCAAGTATAGATTGTCATTGAAAAACTGTTCATCCCATAGAATACCGAAACGCCATCTAGGCGCTGTGCATCAAAAGCATACGCATTCCATAGAATACACCAGTTACGATAGCAGCCATCCTCAGACCGGTGGCGCATCGAACGACAGGAGCTTCCCCTGATCTCTTAGCTGTTACCAAGGAGTAGATTGTCATTGAAAAACTGTTCATCCCACAGAATACACCGAAACGCCATCTGGGCGCTGTGCATCAAAACATACGCATTCCATAGAATACACTACAGTTACGATAGCAGCCATCCTCAGAACCGGTGGCGCATCGAACGACAGGGAGCTTCCCTGATCTCTTAAGCTGTTACCAAGGGTAGATTGTCATTGAAAAACTATTCATCCCATAGAGTACACAGAAGGCCCACTCTAGGACTCTGAGCATCAAAGCATACACATTCCATAGAATACACTACAGGTACCATAGCAGCCATCCTCAAACCGGTGGCGCATCGAACGACAGAGGATCCTACTAGACCTCTTAAGCTGTCACCAAGTATAGATTGCCGTTGAACAACTGTTCATTCACGATGAGTACACTGAAACGCCATCTAAGCTCTGTGCGTGAAAACATATGCATTCCAATACGGATACCTACAGCATGCCATCCTAAAACCGGTGGCGCGTCGAACGACGAGGATCCTTCATCTGAACTCTTAAGCTGTTACCAAGTGTAGATTGTCATTGAAAAACTGTTCACTTCTATAGTACACTGAAACGCCATCTAGGCTCTGTGCATCAAAACATATGCATTCCACAGAATACACTACAGTTACCATAGCAGCCATCCTCAAACCGATGGCGTCGTCGAATGATGAGGATCCTTCCCCTGAACTCTTAAAGCTGTCACCACCTATAGATTGTCGCTGAAGAAGTCTTCATTCCATAGGCACACTGAAACGCCAGCCCCAGGACTGTGCATCAAAACATATGCATTCCATAGAATACACTACAGTTACCATAGCAGCCATCCTCAAACCGGTGGCTCGTCGAATGACGGGGATCCTTCCCTGATCTCTTAAGACTGTCACCAGCTATATAGATTGTCATTGAAAAACTGAAAGCCGTTTACGACTCCCTGTAACGCCGGATGTAGGCGCGGCTCTTGAGGAGGGGAAGAGCGCAGAGGGGGTTCACGTGACCTCGGGGGGGGGGGGGTCACGTGACCTCGGGTGAGTCCTTGGCCGAGGGTTCAGCGTGACCTGGTAGGGGCACGTGACCTCCGAGGGTCACGTGACCTCGGGGGCTCCGTGGCAGGGGGTCACATGACCTTGCAGTTACACACAACGGCGACGCCTGATGCCAACGGCGACGCCGACAGCGGCAGCCGACGCCGCCCAAGCCGGAAGCGGGCGCCTAAGAGCTGCGCTCTAAGACTCTTCATTCCATAGAGTACTCTGAAACGCCATCTGAGATCTCTGTGCATCAAAACATAGCATTCCATAGAATACACTACAGTTACCATAGCAGCCATCCTGAAAACCGGTGGCTCGTCGAATGACGGGGATCCTTCCCCTTGAACTCTTAAGCCATCCTAACTATAGATTGTCGTTGAAAAACTGTTCATTCCGTAGAGTACTTGAAATGCCATCTAGGCACTGTGCATCGAAACACCATTCCATAGAATACCACTACAGTTACCACAGCAGCCATTCTCAAACCGGTGGCACGTCAAACGCGGGGATCCTTCCCTGAACTCTTAAGCTGTCACCAGGTATAGATTGTCGTTGAAAAACTGTTCATTCCATAGAGTACACTGAAACGCCATCAGGCTCTAGTGCATCAAATATCATATGCATTCCATAGAATACACTACAGTTACCATAGCAGCCATCCTCAAACCGGTGGCTCGTCGAATGACGAGATCCTTCCCTGAACTCTTAAGCTGTCACCAACTATAGATTGCCGTTGAAGAACTGACTTCATTCCGCAAGTACACTGAAACGCCATCTAGAATCGCTGTGCATCAAAACATATGCATTCCATAGAATGCACTACAGTTACAATAGCAGCCATCCTCAAACCGGTGGCTCGTCGAATGACGAGGATCCTTCCCCTGAACTCTTAAGCTGTCACCAACTATATATTGTCGCTGAAAAACTGTTCATTCCATAGAGTACACTGAAATGCCATCTAGGCTCTGTGCATCAAAACATATGCATTCCATAGAATACCCTACAGTTACCATAGCCATCCTCAAACCGGTGGCTCGTCGAATGAGCGGATCCTTCCCCTGAACTCTTCAAGGGGTGCAACAATTTTAGACTTCGGTCAGAAATTTGTGGAAGTTGCCTCTGGCACTTGTACGTAAAGAACAGAAAACACCGATTTTAGCCTACGTGTCCTAGTTGTTGCGTAAAAAAAAGATCGCCACTGCATTTCGGGCACCCCCTCAACTCGCTCTCCAGACTGAGGGTCACACCTGGTACTCCCAGTGGCGACCATTCGGAGTGCCGTGTAGACCCCTGTGCTATCCCGGAGGACGCTTCCTCTCCCTCTCTCTGCTGACATTAGCAGGCGTTACTGCTGCAGCATAGAGCTGAGGGCACTGCGTAATCTTTCGCCGTCGTTCCTCGGCTGACTTGGGGTTGCAGGTGGAAAAAGCTCGACCTTCCCTTTGCGATTATGCAGCGGAATCGTGACATTTTTTAATGAAGGAGGTGTTTTTTTTCTATCCTCTGGGACATGAGTAAACAACGTAAAAATGACAAGCTGCAAATACTTTTTCAATCACTCGGGTATTGTTGCACCGCCCCTTTAAGCTGTCACCAACTATATATTGTCGCTGAAAAACTGTTCATTTCATAGAGTACACTGAAACGCCATCTAGGCTCTGTGCATCAAAACATATGCATTCCATAGAATACACTACAGTTACGTAGCAGCCATCCTCAAACCGGTGGCTCGTCGAATGACGAGGATCCTTCCCCTGAACTCTTAAGCTGTCACCAACTATATAGTGTCGCTGAAAAACTCTTCATTCCATAGAGTACACTAGAAATGCCATATAGGCCATTGTGCATCAAAACACATGACATTCCATAGAATACACTACAGTTACCATAGCGAGCCATTCTCAAACCGGTGGCGTCGAATGACGAGGATCCTTCCCTGAACTCTTAAGCTGTCACCAGGTATAGATTGTCGTTGAAAAACTGTTCATTCCATAAGAGTACACTGAAACGCCATCTAGGCTCTGTGCATCCAATATCATATGCATTCCATAGAATACACTACAGTTACCATAGCAGCCATCCTCAAACCGGTGGCGCGTCGAACGGGCTGAGGATCCTTCCCCCTGAACTCTTGAAGCTGTCTGCTCCTAGACTGCCGTTGATAAAGCCGTTTCATTCCATGGAGATTACACTGAAACGCCATCTAGTCGCTGTGCATCAAAACATTTATGCATTCCTATGCAGAATACACTGCAGTTCCCGTAACAGCCATCCTCAAACCGGTGGCGCGTCGAACAACGGGAGGCGAGGAGGGGGGGGGGGGGGGTGCAATGTCTATGGGTAGTTCTGTGATTGAGCTAATCTAGTTACGGTTGTGTGGGTAAACGAAGACGTGTTTGAAAACAGCGCTTTCTACACGCACGGTGCTTGCAGAACCTCGCAACTTCTGCAGCGGTCCAAAACTGAACTACAGGGCGTGGGCCAATCGCAGAGATTGAGTCACCACTGAAGCAGCAGCACTGCCGCGCTTTGCGCTTCGTTCCTATAGGAAAAACTCTGGGCCCTGGTAACGACAGACAGTATACGAATTCCTTTCGTGAGGAGAGGCTATTGAGGCTGCACCGTGCACGATATCATGACAACCAGATATAACTGGTGAGACCATATTTCAACCATGAATCGTTGAACTCCGTACGCGAAGAAGAAAAAATGTCTCGGGTAACAATAAAGGAAAAAGTAAGAAAACGAGAAATGAAAGTAGGGTGTCCGTACATAGTTCAAAAATTTGTTACGGAGTTCCTTCGGTCGTTCATGCAGAAATTGAGTTACAGTGAAATGAAGTATGATGAAAGGTATATGTTGCTGGGTGGAGCTCACGAATGAAACGGAGACTGGTTTGCTTGCTTACTTTTTAGTAGAGAAGAGGACTGCGGAACAGACAGTGTGATTTCCTCTATTTAATGATGGCAGAAGCGCGTTAAATTTATTTCAGTTGTATTCATATCAACACCGCATGTTTACCGACCAAGCCTTCACTCAATGCCTATCTCATACCTATTTTGAAGGGTCTATTCATCTGTTCCTTGCTGTGAAACCATTGCTTGTTATTTCAAGTTTGTATATAAGGGACGAACATAAAACTACGTGAGCTTCGTTCATACCGAAACAAAGTATCTGCAATTTCTAATGTGCATGATCATGAGCGCGTGAGGCGATATGCAGGTTGTTTCCGAGAACTGTAGGCAAAATCCTCTTGCTAAAACCACGCTTAGCACTGAAATGTGGTTGATGCCGGAGGTGTCTGTGTCAAAGGGCCCATTAAGGAAAATAATTAGTGTTTCAATATAATTGGGTAATTAGATTAATCTCGAGCAAATAAATTGTTAATTATTGACTTCAAAGACATGGTTTCTGTTAAAATCTTGCTGGGAGTGTATGAAACTACTAAATACACCGCACATTAGAGGTGGTATAAAAAGGTACAGCGCAGCTTCTTGCGGCATTCCGAAGAAATTCTTAATTTGGACGTGTTTCTGGGTTTCGGTTTCTTATCGGAGCGCATCACCGCGAGGCTATCCTCCCCCGTGTCTAAAAGCGCGCAACGTGCCGAGCGCCGCTGCGCATCGCACGTAGAAGAGGCTAGATAAGAAAGCCTCCGGACTGTCACATGAGGCTTGCCTTACGGCGTCGGTGCCAGTGTGAAGACGTACCTTCACGTGCGATGCCTGGCAGTGCACGCACGTTGCGCGTTTTAGACACGGGGGGCGGGATTGCACGCGCGAGATTGGCTCCGATAAGAAACCGAAACCAGAAACGCGTCCAAACCGGGCATTTTTTCGGAACGCCGTAAAATGCTGCGTTTGCCTTATATCATTGTAAGGCGGGTGTATGTAGTAGTTTTCGATGATGCCCAGCAAGATTTTAGGTGAAACCATCATTAACAATTTAATTACTAGAAATTAATTAATTGCCCAATAATATTGAAAGCTGCAAATATTTCTTAATGGGCGCTTTAACACAAACCACTACGGCATCAACCTTTTTCCTTTGCGATGCGTAGTTTTCTGCAGGAGCTCTCCTCTCTACTCTCTAACATCTAACTCTCTACACTCTACACTCTCTACATCTAAGACACAAGCTCTCACCTATCGCCCTAAAGGCAGAATGAAAGGAAAATACTCTGCACTTAAAATTGGAGGCAAGGTCATTCGACGTGAACCGCAAGTTCGATACTTGGGCGTTATCATTGACGACCGCGTCACTTGGCGCCCCGCGGTAAAAGGTATCCTCAATGAGTCCCATAAGCTCCTCGGCGCTCTCCATCGAATATCTGGAAAAAACTGGGGTGCCAGACAGATAACAATGACGACACTCTACCGAGGACTAATAATAAGTCGTATACTTTACGCCTTGCCGTTCTTAAATATAAATAATACGCAATGGAAATACTTAGAAACTTTCCACAGGAAAGCCCTTCGTTTCTGCCTTGGGCTACCTAAATCTGCACAGAACACTCCAACTTTGACCGAGGCGGGAGATTCTCCACTGCAGCTCCAAGCACAGGAGAAAGCATTGAGATATGTCAGCCGTCTATCAGATGCTCCATCCTCGGACCCACTTCTTCAACGCCTCATGACACGACACCACTCTCAGGTTGGAAAGGCTGTAAAAACATTCCGCCAGACTATCGGCTACCCAACAGATGTATGCTCGATACCTACCCCTTATCGGGACGACTGTCAACTCCACGTCTCAACAGAGATAGCCGACCTCCCCAGACGCAAGCATGTTTCTGAGGTGGTAGCGCGGAGCATCGCCGTTGAAACAATAGAAAATACCTACTCCGGCATGACACATATTTATACCGATGGAAGCATAAAAGACAGCTCGTGCACTGCAGCCTATGTCTTGCCTGAAGATGGACACCACGGTAAAGGGCGAATTGATATCTTTGTTGATTCCACCACTGCAGAGCTTGCCGCCATTTGGTTAGCAATCACCCAAACTCTACGACACACCAACCTATCCAACATCGCCATCTTTTCGGACTCTCGAGGCGCCTTACAACAACTAACTTACCTGGAAAAAGCGTGCCCACTAGCCAGATCCATCGCAAATTTGACCAGGCGTGCTGCAAACCAGGGAACAACCATCTGGTTTCAGTGGATCCCATCGCATGTAGGTATACCCGGAAATGAAAGAGCTGATTCGCTGGCAGCAGAGGCCCACTCAGACCAAAGCCCTACTATCTTTGTTCACCCGTACAACGCAGCAAAATCTCTTATAACAACGGCAATAGAAAACATGCACCCGTATTTTGAAACCAATTCAACACCCATCCCACTTTTGATTCCGCGGAAAAAGTTCTCCAGGTCTCAACAATCACTCCTACACAGGTTGCGAGCCGACTGCGCTTCAACCAACAAGAGACTTCATCTCATCAGGCGCATTAAGTCTCCCAACTGCACCACATGCAACATCATCGAAGACAGAAAACACATCATTTGGGAGTGTCAGTCGCTAGAGTCAGAGCGAACCACATTAACCCAAACACTGAAGACTCTCCATGTTTCGCCGGGGGATACCAACGCTCTCCTCTTCCCATCAGGATCCCGGACGAGAAGAACGAATATACTGAAAGCCCTCATGGACTTTTTAGAAGCGACAAACCTGTCATCCAGACTTTGAAATAGCACACGACATGCCTTCATGCCATGGTCTCTGATCGGCCAAAGCGGCGGGTGCCTCGTTCCGTCGCCCTGATCGTGGCGGGGGCGCTCGTGCCCCTGTGGCGCTTCGGCTTCTTGAAGTCGGCGCCCAGCCGGGGAGCGCGCGCTCCGGCTGCGGTTGGGGCGGCGGGGGGATGCGACCTGTCCTTTCATTGTATCAGCGGTTATACCCTTCATTTCTGTAAATACGCCCATCCCCATTATCACTTCCTACCTCCTATCCTCTTTTTCTCCCGATCCCCGCAAGACGACGAACCAGACCCCTCCATGGGTGACTAACAATGCGTCTTGCATCCCTCTTTCTATTTATTTATTTATTTTAATTTATAATAAAAGCAATACTTACACGCACACACACGCAGGAGGGATTTTGCCCACGTTTCGGGAAACCCCTTTCTAAACATAATTAAAAAGAGGGGGGGGGGGGGGCGGTGTACGTACTCGTACTCTATAGATGCGCCGAATATGGCTCCACAAGTGCCAGTGCTTGGCTTCACTTAATGTCCCATCTCCACAAGAGCCACTCCAGGGGAAACGTTAGTTCTACCCACACGCTGGCGTCAGCAGCTTCGACACGGTTGCACACTAAGTCAAAGTCAAAGTTAATTTGGACATGCATACAAAGTACAAATGTCCACGAGGTGCGGCTAAAGGAGACCAATGTGTCTCCTGACGAAGCCCTCACCCCAAATTTACATATCAGACAGCAAAAAACAACGGGGAACGCAGTGTTGCATATGGACATCACAGAACACACTAGTCAGTTTCTTCGCTAAATTTAGCGGGGAATTCGGATTGGTGTATCGGTCTGTGACGTCCTATAATGCAAAGCGCGCGGTTACGCCCACGGCGAGGGCCACGGCGACGCCGTTAGACACGGAAACGGGCGCCTAAGGGCTGCAGTCTAAAAAACAATATACATTAATATAATTTTAACAATAGAACAAAGACAACAACAACACACACACGCAGGACACACGCGGTCTCAGTGTTGTACGGAACGGCGTTCCTGGAAGGCGTTCCTTTTAGGAGGAACGAAGGAACGCCGCCGTTCCATTTTGCATCGATGGAACTGGAACGGGAACTCGTTGCATTTGTACTGGAACAGAAAAAGGAAAGGCGTTCCTTTTTTCGTCCAGTGGGTAATTTTTATTTAATTTCTTAGAGGGA
>JAZHYW010003247.1:0-130173 GCA_037355805.1 Ixodes ricinus
TACTTCGTTCAACGATTGCATGTGTGCTCGCACGCCAGTCACGCGATGTCAGCTGATATCGGCGCTGCCGCCGCCAACCCTGCAAGATGGCGGCTGACGCTGATTGCCGCTGCGTTCAACAGATGGCGCTGTTTTTTGTAAAGGATCTATATGTGCACGCGATAGCATTTATCATTGCACACCGCCATACTTAGCGCGGAAACTAAATTGGTGCATAGGTGGTGATGTCAATCTTTCCGCTAAATTTAGCGAACAAACTTCCCGCTAAATTTAGCGTCGTCCTCATAGGACGATGCTAAATCCTTGTCTTCTTAGACGTCGCCCGAGGGGTCGTCCTTGAAGCCGTCCTAGACGTCGTTCTTAACGTCGTCCTCTAAGATCGTCATCCTAGACGCCGTCCTTAACGTCTAGAGGACGACGTCAACACCGACACTTAGAACGAGCCCTAAGACGACCTCCAAGGCGACCTCAGGGACCAACTCTAGGGTGAGGCTAGGGAGACCTCAGGACGACGTCGAGGACGACGTCCTAGAGGACGACAAAGACGACGTCTAGGACAACCTCAAGACGGCCTCTGGACGATCTCAAGGACGACCTCTTGGGCTATCTCGAGTGCGACCTTCATAACGACCTCTAGGACCACATCGAGGACGACGTCAAGGCCGTCAGGTCCTTTGAAGTGGGTGCGAATGTGAAGGAGTGTGTGCTGCCGCTCCGCATACGCGCGGCGCAATTGGGTGCAAGCACATGTTGAGCTGAAATGGTCTACTGCGCATAGCTACTGCGCATTGGGAGCCCATGAATATACGTAGCTGAAAATCTCGAGTAGTAGCTCAATAATGGCTATCGCATTGAACGCTGCATTCGAGGATGACTGAACTTGAAAAAAGAAAGGCACAAGGGAACACAAAGAAACCGTTCTATCTTTCTCGTGATTAGGAGTTTTAGCAGGTCGTTTCCACACAAACGGTTCGCCCTCCAACGCATTGGCGACGCCACTGCGCATGAGCGCGCGAGTCGTTTGGGACGTTGGGAGGCTCTCCTCGTTCGTTTCTCCCATTCCGGCCGCTGGAGTCGTCACCGCAACGCAGCCAGCACCGTTCACGACTCGGGTAAAAAAAAGATGGCGGTAGGTTCGGCGACTGCCTTCGCCGACCTAGCCGAGCGTTAGGCTTAGGACCAGCGGGAGGAGATTTGCCGTCCTGTTAGTCTGCTTCATTTGAGATGTTGAGCCAAATCATTTCGAGGACTGCTCACAATGTTAAGCGATCGTGAATGCTGTAAACTACGCATGCTAGTGAATTTTTGCGATCTGCAGGCAGTCTAGCTGCCGTGGCGACCACGAGCAGACGAAATAATTTGGTTCGACGGCACACAACGTAAAGCGATCGTTCAAGTTCAGGATGACGGAGACACACCACATACCTTTACGGTCGTTTAGATACTTTTTACTCCATCTAGCTTCGCAGTTCTTGAAATTCCAACCGGCAAATGTTACATCGGCCGTCTTGTTTGCAACAGTCGTACGCCGGAAACGGAGCCGCCACCACGGTGTCCGCCACGGATTTACACGTTGCAGAATGTTTCACATGTTCATTAGAAGATGGCGCCACCGTTAAGCACCATCATCATCATTGTTTACACGGTCGCGCAACTTTCACGATTCGCTAAAGTATGTCAAATTTCACGTACGGTTTCACGGAACGAACCAGCTGTACCGTTCGTGATTTCGGAACCGTGTACTTGAAAAACGACTCGCTAAAACTCCCTATTGTCAATTTTCAGAAATGCCGACAACTTTGGAAAAACTGTTTTGGTTGCTTTTTGGAGGGCTCCATCCTGCTCCTATCTTGTATCCTGCCTTGCCGTTACAATCGTTTTCTTCATGAAAGGGATGGCTATCCCCGTTCCCCCAAGGTGTTACCGAGAGTGATAGACGCGAGAAAGAAACTGATATTCTTGCTGTAGCAGAATGAAATACAAAAAAAAGGTTACGTCTTTTGGTGGTTTCTTCTAATTTGTTTCCTTTTGTTATTTTGTTTTTGTTTTGAGCCTGCACCTTTAGTGCTGGCTAGTTAACTATTATGTGCTCGTTCGCTTCCGCTTCAAGTTTGCAACCGCTCAACTTTGCGCTGGAGTGTGCTAATTCCTATGCCAGTAAAATATTACCCCGACCATTTTTTTTTCAAACAAAATATGTAATTGAGACAGATACTTTCGATGAATTGTATTTGCAAGATACCAAATTACTGGCAAAAGGGTTTTAAACACAGTATCTTTAGTAAAATATTTGAGATAGGCACAAGTCTGGTCTCCTGTGAACGCGTCGAAGGGCGCTCGGTATCGGGCTCGGGTCCAATTGCTGACTTTGCACCACCCGACTGTGATGACGTCCCATAGGGGAGGAGGAGGACGTTCGCTGGCCTTGATTACTTTAGGTGGCGGACGTTAGTGGTCGCCCTAGTGGGCGATGCACCAACGATTAGCACCTAGAAGGCCCGCGCTTTACGTCATCGTTAGTGGATCTGCGACTCACCCCGAGGGACGCCGAGGCTCGACCAGAGATGGCGTCGCTGCGTGTCAGCGTCGAACTCTTAGTTCGACGCTGACGCAGCGTTGAACTAAGAGTTAGCAGCAGCGGTTGTGGTCAAGAGCACATTGCTAAGTGTGTTTTCTACTATCACCAGGTTTCATCGTTCTCGGCCTGCGTGGTCATCTTCGGTGCGCGCCCTTTTTCGTCCACGTGCCTGAGCCGCTCTCCAGCGCTACGAGGCAGCTCGTCCCGACGCATCCGAGCCACGAGGCAGCCCGTCCCGACGCATCCAAGCCATCACGTCTGCGCGTGCGTGGGCTTCTGCCATCGCCTTATAAATCAACATTCGAGGAACACCGGCTTCATAGCAGCAGCGGTTGTGGTCAAGAGCACATTGCTAAGTGTGTTTTCTACTATCACCAGGTTAGTGAATTGTCATATCTACGTAGCTATTCACGTTGACAAGTGTTTTTCCTTCACCACTGCTGCTGCTGCTGCGAGTTCTATTTTACTGTTCTTGTTTGCCGTGTCCCCTGTATCTTCTGAGTGTTTACGATGCCTACCTGTGCCGAGTTGAATAAGAAAATTGAAGATTTGGAGGCACGGTTTAGTGATAATCTGAATAAGCTTGTTGAACAGCTGGTTGTGAAAGTGCAAGTTAAGCTTCAGGATGCGGGTCTAGATGTCGGTGGCATGAGAAAAGAGGTTTCTGAAATGGCAGGTAGTCTTCAGCTTCTGAATGATGTTGTTGAGAAAGCGCGTAGCCAACAGATGGAACTATTCACCTCGAACAAAGCCCTGAAAAACGAAAATGAGGCACTGAGGAAAAGAGTTGCAGAGCTCGAAACAATACTCCCGACTGAACAACGTCGAAATCAAGGGGGTGCCTTGCACCCAAGGCGAGGATTGCGTCGCCGTAATGGCCGCAATTGGGGAAAAGGTCGAATGCCCCGTCTCACCCACCGATCTAGACATAGTTCATCGTGTACCAACTAAAAATGGCCAGCAGAACATCATCGCCCGCTTTTGTTCCCGCGATAAAAAGAGCGAGTTTGTCAAGAAAGCACGCAAGGCGCGTTTGAACACACGCGCACTGGGTTTCTCGGGGCAACATATGCAGTCTGTCTTCGTTAACGAACATTTGTCTCCTGAAAACAAGCGGTTATTTTCCAAGGCACTAACACTGAAGAAGGAAAAGGGTTGGCTCTTCCTTTGGACTGATAACTGCCATATCAAAGCTCGCCAAAATACTGCGAGCCGCGTCTTTCGCATAGCGTCCGATTCAGACCTTTCGATTTTCACTTGAATTATTCTTAAACTTTCATAATGGCATCGCTCGTCTCACCTTCTGAACTAGAACATTACTTTTCTTCACCTTGCAGATCGCTGATTCATTTTAACGCGCGCAGCTTGCGCAAGCACACCGATGACATTACTAACATTTTATCCATTTGAACGGTTTTAGCGCAGACATATGAAGAAGAGAGAAGGGACAGAAAAGAGCGCTACTCACAACTGTATTCACCAAGATGAAGAAAAGGAAGAACATCGTCAAGATCCCCATAAAGATGACAAAAGAAAGAAAAGGAAGCAGAAGTATAAAACAGGAATATAAACCACAAAGTCGGGTGTTCCCTCGCGCGCACAAGCTTGAGACACTGGTTCTTTGATTAAACACCAAAACCTTTGTTGGCCTTTACGTTGCCGTGGTGCAGGGTGTATCTGCATCAGTCTTGGCTCGCGCAGGGTCACCTTTGTCAGTGGGGAAGACGAACACCTCATCCGTGGTCGGCTGTCGCTTGGTCATTGTGCCTGATGTCTCGCGGCACCCGCGACTCATGCGAGTTCTTCATTGTCCGTGCTAAAAAGTCTGTTTCCTTGCTTGTTAAGGCTACCGATGCAACACTAATGCACTTATTAGCAGCGGATATGATGTGGAAGGCTTCCACAACCTCGCGGGTCAATTTATCTCTGTGCCTCTCTAGGGTTATTGTTTCCCCGAACAGCGGATTGCAATTGCACTCTTTGCAATGTGTTGCGAGATGGCCTCCCACTGTGGCTCTCAGAGAATAATCATGCTCGCGCAGTCTGTCATTAAGACATCTGCCTGTTTGGCCTACGTAGATCTTGCCGCACGAGAGTGGAATCTTATATACTACGCCTGAAGTGCACGGAACAAAAGGTTTAGCATGTTTTTTAGTGCACCTGTGTCTTGTGGCACCTTCGGCTAGCGAGTTGACTTGAGAGCAAATTTTGCTCATTTTTGCGGGGCTGAAAAAACCACTCGGACCCCATACCGACTTGCCACGTTCTTTAAATTGTGTGACGTCTTGTGGAGGTACGGGATTACCACAGGTCTTGCCTTTTCTACATCTGGTTTGTTGGCTTGGAGGCCTTTTGCCTTTTTCAACAAGGTGTCCGCTACATTAGCCAGTAGTGGTAACGGATAGCTGGCTTTTCTGAGTCTTTCAACCTGCATCGAGAAGCTGGCATCCCATTGTGTGATAACACTGATTATCTTTAACGCAGGATCCTCAAAGCATGTTCAGAGCAATGCCTTGAATTTCTCCAGTTAAAGAGCCATGAGATCGGTACTGCCTTCAGTATAGATGTGGAGAACCTGTTCACTCATTGCCACATGCACAATTATTGGAGTCTGTGAGGACATGTATTGAAGCCAACGGAGAGCTCTCCTTCAGAGGCTCATGTGGAATTTCAACGGAGAGCTTTTAGAGCTTTTACTTTTTATCTAACGTCCATGATTGTTGGGTGGCGAGATGGGTGCTTTGTACAAAAGTCAGGAGTATGTATTGGCTCCTGTGTAGCCCCAGTCCTCAGTGACATTTATCTGGGAGCTGTAGACTGTGCCATTGAAAGGGAGCTTGGAAGTCGAGGAGTTAACAAGGTGGCCCGCTATGTGGATGACTTCCTGGTTGTTCTTAAAGATAACACCGATGTGCACACACAGGTGACCAATATTTTGGCGACCTTCACTGAGTATGGAGGGGGCCTTAGGTTCACGTATGAGGTCCCTCAAGAAAATGTTCTCCAGTTTTTAGACCTTTCGCTTCACTTAGGTGACATGCATGTGTGCTGGACGTACTCCCCACGCTCCAAGAAACGAATTTTGGATTTCAGTTCGGCTCACTCGAAGATCGTCAAGAGGGGCATTGCTCTAACATGTTTGGGATCCGCGCTAAAGAAATCATGTTACCACACAATGGGAGCCAGCTTCTCGATGCAGGTTGAAAGACTCAGAAAAGCCAGCTATCCGTTACCACTACTGGCTAATGTAGCGGACACCTTGTTGAAAAAGGCAAAAGGCCTCCAAGCCAACAAACCAGATGTAGAAAAGGCAAGACCTGTGGTAATCCCATACCTCCACAAGACGTCACACAATTTAAAGAACGTGGCAAGTCGGTATGGGGTCCGAGTGGTTTTTTCAGCCCCGCAAAAAATGAGCAAAATTTGCTCTCAAGTCAACTCGCTAGCCGAAGGTGCCACAAGACACAGGTGCACTAAAAAACATGCTAAACCTTTTGTTCCGTGCACTTCAGGCGTAGTATATAAGATTCCACTCTCGTGCGGCAAGATCTACGTAGGCCAAACAGGCAGATGTCTTAATGACAGACTGCGCGAGCATGATTATTCTCTGAGAGCCACAGTGGGAGGCCATCTCGCAACACATTGCAAAGAGTGCAATTGCAATCCGCTGTTCGGGGAAACAATAACCCTAGAGAGGCACAGAGATAAATTGACCCGCGAGGTTGTGGAAGCCTTCCACATCATATCCGCTGCTAATAAGTGCATTAGTGTTGCATCGGTAGCCTTAACAAGCAAGGAAACAGACTTTTTAACACGGACAATGAAGAACTCGCATGAGTCGCGGGTGCCGCGAGACATCAGGCACAATGACCAAGCGACAGCCGACCACGGATGAGGTGTTCGTCTTCCCCTCTGACAAAGGTGACCCTGCGCGAGCCAAGACTGATGCAGATACACCCTGCACCACGGCAACGTAAAGGCCAACAAAGGTTTTGGTGTTTAATCAAAGAACAGTGTCTCAAGCTTGTGCGCGCGAGGGAACACCCGACTTGTGGTTTATATTCCTGTTTTATACTTCTGCTTCCTTTTCTTTCTTTTGTCATCTTTATGGGGATCTTGACGATGTTCTTCCTTTTCTTCATCTTGGTGAATACAGTTGTGAGTAGCGCTCTTTTCTGTCCCTTCTCTCTTCTTCATATGTGTGCGCTAAAACCGTTCAAATGTCTAACTACCAACTAGCCCAGTTATCAACCTTTATAACTTTTTATCTTCTGTTGGGCATCGGTTCTCTATATTTGCCTTACCGAAACTTGGCTGAGTATATCCGATAAAAACTTGTACGATTTTCCTTCTTACTCAGCCGAATATTGCCATCGCGCTGGAAGTAGTCATGGTGGGGCTGCTATATTTATCTCTTCTGGCTTTCATTATCATCGTCGACATGACCTAACGCTTAACCTGCCTAGCTGTGAATCTGTCTGGGCAGAATTCCATGAATCATTCTTTTCGCAAGACGGAAAAAACATTATTGTTGGATGCATTTATCGCTCACCATCATCCTCCACTAGTGAATTTTGTTTAGCGCTTAGCGAAGTGCTCCATAAACTATCAATCGAACGCAAAAACGTCATCATCTTGGGAGACATTAATATTAACCTAATCGATACTAACACTTCTTGTTATAATGAATACATTAACTGTCTAAATGGCAACGGTTACGAATGTCTCATAACCACTCCAACTAGGTGCACTGCCAGCGGACAGGCTTCACTAATTGACCACGCACTGTCTAATCTATTAACATCTCCGGACGCTGGCGTTATCGAAGTTTCTATCACAGATCATTACCCTGTGTTTGTGCGATTGAATTTTGTTTCCCATGAGAACGACGTATGCCTAACAAGGAAGAAAGTAAACACTTCATTGTTTGTTGAGCTTATATCTAACTCTGATTGGTCAGCAGTAACTAACGTCACTCATCCTGAGGTTGCCTTTGACGGGCTCTGTGCCATTATTACCAGGGCTCTGGCTGCTTCTTCTTCAATAACCACATGTAAAAAGAATACGTCAACTCCTTACAGCCCTTGGATGACATTTAGTCTGCTGAGGTGCCTGCGAAAAAAAGATAACCTATATAAAAAGACTAAAAGACAACCCTTTAATTTACCGCTAAAGATTCGTTTTCGAAATTATAGTAATACACTAGCTAGGCTGCTTAAAGATGCTAAACGAAGGTTTTACGAGAATGAAGTTCACCGTGCTGGTAACGACGTCAAAAAGCAATGGAAAATACTAAATTCGTTCTTGAACAGGACGACCACGTCTGCCCCCATAAATTCTGTTCAATTTGGCAACGTTACCTACAATAACCCATCTGACATTGCGAATGCTTTTAGCGACTCATTTTTCACTGATCATCCTCAGCCTTTTATTCCTCACGACCACCATTATCAGCGCTTACCTCATAGCTTCTTTCTTTTCCCGTATCTCCTGTTGAAGTCCGCACTGTCATTCATAACCTAAAAATAACAAGTGCTGGTCTTGACAACTTTTATTCTTTTCATATTAAACTAATAGCTCATTTAATCTGTGACGTTCTTTCCTACATTATAAATCTCGTATTTAAAACTGGCGTTTTTCCTAGCGTATTGAAAGTAGCTAAGCTAATACCTGTTTTTAAGAAGGGTGATAAGCGCCTTGTAACTAACTATCGTCCGATTGCAATTCTTTCGTTCTTTAGCAAAATTATTGAAAAACTAGTTGTTATACGTCTCACATGCTACCTCTCAAAATTTAACGTCCTGTCGCCCCGTCAGTTTGGTTTTAGGGCTGGTTTTTCAACTGACCTGGCACTAATTTCCTTAACTGATGATATTAAAAGAGCCATAGACTGCGGTAAATTTGCTGGTGCTTTATTTATTGACCTTTCTAAAGCTTTTGATTCAATTAACCATAATATACTTTTTGCAAAACTAGACGCTATTGGTATAACTGGTCCCACACTAGCATTAATTAGCAACTATTTACAGGACAGACAACAGGTCGTCTATATTTCTGGTGCCTATTCCCACTTTAGAACTACTAATATTGGCGTCCCCCAGGGCTCCATTCTTGGACCTCTGTTGTTCCTAATATATATTAACGACCTTCCTCAGTGCATTAATTTTTCTGACTGTTTACTATACGCTGACGATACTACCATCTTTACTTCCGATAACAGCCTTGACTCATTGTTATTCAAAATTAACGCTGACGCTGCCAATGTTGCTAACTGGTGTCGGCGTAATATACTGAACATTAACGCTTCTAAATCTACTTTTGTCATTTTCACATCAACCAACAAAATCGTTCCAGGGCTTCCATCGGTTCACTTAAACTCTAATGTATTGACGGCTGCAAGCCACGTTGTATTTCTTGGGGTTGAATTAGACACTCATTTAAAATTCCACAGGCATATTAACTCCTTAACTAGAAAAGCAGCATTCGGCATAAGAGCATTAATCAAAGTACGCGCCTTTTTCCACATCGATACGCTCATTTCCCTCTACTACGCATTTATACATAGTCATCTTAACTACTGCATATCTTCGTGGGGAAATACTTATCGCACACATTTGTCTCCATTGCAGCACGTCCAAAATCAAGCATTTCGTATCATCACCTTTAGTCACTTTTCATCTGATATTTCTTGGTTTTTCCGTGCTTTTAATATTTTATCTGTTAGCAATTTAAATAAACATACCCTCGGGTTACTTGTGTATAATTTCGTGAACGGCAAACTCGCTCTAACACTTCTTAACGATAATCAGTTTCCACAGCATAAGATAACTCGATTCGCATTTCATCATAACTTGTTATTGCCTAAGCCTAGGACTAACTATGGTAAATTTACCACCAACTTCTCAGCCACGGCTGTGTGGAATTCATTACCTTTAGCCATCAAGCAATCACCATCAATTCACGTGTTTAAGCAGAAACTTCGCATATTTCTTCAGTCCTTTTAGTCATACATTGCTGTCATGACGTCATTGTGTATCTCTCTTTTTGATAATTGCCGTTTTTGTCTCTCATATTATTGTAATTAGTACTGCATTTCACTTATTCTCAAAATTGATTTGCAATTCCAACTGTTATAACCTTGCTCTGTTTATTCAGTGTTATTTTATTTATAAGTTGATAATTATTATGAGTGTTTAACTTACTGTTATTTTGTTCATTTTATATCACTGCAATTAGTTCTGTGTTTCACCTATTCATGTCATAATTTATTTTCTATTCTGACTGCTGTAAATTTGTTTTATTATTATTGCTACCATTAACAGGAGGTCCCTTTCCAGTCTCTGACTCTGGGACCTCCTTCTGTAATATTTCTAATGTATTTACCTTTGATCTACGCACAATAAACCTGAAAACCTGAAACCTAAAAAAAAAAAAAAAAGACGTTGCTGAAGACGCTGGTGGCGATGCTGGCGCAAGTTAGGCGGCGCTGCCTGGATTCACTAGTGATGACTTATGTCTGTGTGTGTGGGAGGGGGGGGAGATGTGGGAGCCTCGTCCTCTAAGGTGGTCATTCGACAGGGTTGCTCCTGGAGCGGGCGATGCACCGAGGGTCACCTTGAGGACCTTGACGTAGAGATCGGCACTGTTCGGGTCGAGGCGATGGCCGAGGAAGGCTAGGCCGTCGAGGCCGCGGATTCGGAGCCAGGCGGCGGTTCGCCGGGCGAAGTCGCGTCGACCGAGCGGATCCTCGAAGATGGGGGCCAGGACATCGGGTCGGTGGTCCCCTGCCGTCTTCGAGTAGTTTCGCATGGTGCCGCTGGCGGACCCCGACCAGGAGCCTCTTGCTCGGGAACTCGCTCTTCAGCGCCAGGAAGCTGCTGAAGCCTGCGTGTGGTGCAGATTGCGTGTCTTCCCCGGACCGGCTCCTGCGCCTTGCCCCTGATGCACTTGAAACACCACATACCAATACCTACCGATAACAGCTAGAAGGCAGGATCTCGTGCTCCTCAAGCGTCGCCACTGGTGGATCAGCGGAGCACCACGTATTTCGCGTCAGCGTTGACCCCAGAGCGTCTGGCCATAGCCTCCTATATACTGACAAAGCCTGGCGGATCGCCACGGATGCGGCCGCCGAAATGGAAAAGGTGGAGCGGCAGACAACGGATGAAGGAGCAGCCACGCGACTGGTGCCCCGCTGCGGCGAGACGCTGAAACACACTTTCTCCCGAGCGGACAAGTTTGCTTCGGGTCCTCGCTGCTGCAAAAGCTTCTGCGCTGACGCCCAGGTTCCCCGAGAAATGGCTGTTTTGATGCTCTGTGCATCCGAATCCTCGCTCCAAATCTGCGACCGGGCACTCTATGGCTCCGTCGTCGAACTGCCACGCTTGTGAGTATAAAGGAGGCTATAGGGTGTATTCACTGGCGGCCATATCCGTGTGCGCTAATGCTGAGCGCGTGCTGATGGCTAGCTTCCACAGTTATTTTGCAACGTGCACCCGCACCATCAAGACTGCCGGTCTTGGCTGCCTATTAATGTGAGCTCGTTCTGAGCATGCGCTCTAAACAGTGACCTCAAATATGGCGGCCAGTGAATACGCTCTATAGTCTGGCACAACAAGCGCGATGCTAGCGCGCGGCGATGCCGAGACGCACGCGTCTGCCGCTCGAGCTTCATCGCGTTGGCTGCTTGAGGCGGGTCGGGGATGGACTAACGATGACGTAATGTGGAGGCCTCGTCTTCTAGATACACCAACTCGCTGTTTACTAGTGATGGGGCGAAACGTTTTCCGAAACAGGTTTCGTACCTGGAACAGGGGTTTTGGAAACTTTCGGAAGAACAGCCCAACCTCGGTGTGTTTCGGATAGGTTCGGATAGGTTTGGAGAGTTTCAGAGCATTGCCAGAGTGACGGGACCGCAGTATTAAGCGTCGCAGTTTTTTAACAAAACAATCTTACGAACCACATTAAATATTTAAAATTTTTAAATATAAATCCGTGATTTAACAAAGTAGAAGGTGGCTTTAAAAAGCGCAAAGGACAAAGAAGAGAAGGAGGGGACAGGAGAGAGCACTTACTTACAACTGTAAAATTTAATAGAGCATCTAGAGAAGGACAAGGTGGAAGTGAAAAAGAAGAAAAGAAAGATAAAATCAAAGTCACTGCTGCTACAAAGAAAATATTTAGTTTTAGATATAAAAATAAAAATTACTTTAACTTCAGCAAGAGGCAAAGTAATTGTCACGTAAAAAAACTGTCTACAAAACAAAAAAGAAAAAATAAATAGAAGAAAAAAAGAAAAAAGGAAAAAGTACGCAGAGCAAACGGCTAAAAAGTCTTCAGGTAAAACACCGCTTGAACTGAAGTCTTTTTGTGTTTCAAGTCTTCAGGGAAAACACCGAAGGAACTGAAGTTCTTTTTGTGTTAGGTTCACTGATGGCGCGCTTATACACTTGTCACCACTGGTGAGGATAACTTGAGCCTCGTAGCTAGTGTTTTTGTCACGGAACCGCTTCAGAACTTTGGTGTGTCCGGTTGAATGTTGGTGAGCATTTGCAGTCTCTGACATGCACCGCAAGATCTCCCGATGGTGCTGATTTCAATGTTTGGGCATGTTCTCTTAATCTCGTATTAATACATCGCCCCGACAGCCTACATATACCCGCTCAAATAAAATCCGAGATACGGCGAAATAAAATAACAAGCAACGCGACACAAAATGTTGAGATTTTGTGTCGTTGGTCGAAAATGGTTTCGATTTCGACAACTTTCAGAGTCACGTCGTCACGTGACCAAAACAAAGCGAGCAGGTAGGTGAAATTGATTATCTCAAATCGCCGCGCTCATTTTCACGACAACGAGAGGTTGATGACGTCTGTGGTGTTCGCTCCGGGAACGTTGCGCCGGGAACGTTGCGGCTTACGTTGACACAACACAGTTGACATGTGGAGGTGACTGTGTCGGAAGATTTCCGATATCTATGTTATGCAATCAAGAATATGCGCACGTGCTGCCCGAAACCTCCTCGTACTGTGTACGTGTGTCAGGTTTATAAGAAATAAACATTGTAGACCTAGGTACAGTTGGTTCCAACGAACTTGATAAGTGTAAAATAAACGCAGGCACTTACGTACATTTCCAAGGGGACGCACCGAGAGAATATATTTTTTGCTGCACCACAGGCTGCAAACAAATGGCGGTGACAAACCTTCGCGAAGCTATTTGTACAGTACAGATTAACGAGGTCTGCTTTATTTCCCGTCACTATCTGCTGCAGCAGATATGTAGCTCGTTCCTAGTCCCTCAGAAAGTTACTAATCCATTGCTTACTCGAAGACGTTTATTGCTCGTGCATCGCATTTGGGCGCTTTCACGCAGAATGCTCATCAGAAGACCACTAGCAGCGCAGGGTGGTAGTGAAATCACTGATCAGTCTCCCGTGACTCGTGACCGAAATGTTCGGGAGGCTTTACGCGCTGCACCCGGAGCTCTGACACTTGGGCACGCTCAAGCTGCCATTTAATGCTTTGCTTTTGAGCTGCTGCCGTCATTTTGGCCGTCAGGGCGAGCACGATTCAAAAACAAGCCCGATGAGTCGACGTGCCCGCAAGCCTCAGCATGGGATCGTAGGATCTACGAAGATCCTCCACACACCGCGGGCAACCTAGAATACATGTATTGCTATAACGCACAAGATAACCCGAAAATTACAAGATTATCCATTGGTGGATTCTTGGGGATTGCGTTAGCATGACCCTTGGAAACGCCACACAGGTCCCCCTTTGGAAAACGCTAACGCTGGCCCCTTCATTTTTCTCATTTGACTTTCTCTTTTGGCTTTTTCTTTTGGTCCTCTGTGTTTTGGTGCCTCTTCTTCACCTCGTTACGGGGTCAGCGTTAGCGTTTATTCCCAAACGGGGACGTGTGTGGCGTTTCCCAAGGGTGACGCTAACGGATTCCCTAAAAAATCCACCAATGGATCTTCCTGTATATTTTTGTACCCCTTTCCTGTACTCTGCCTGTCAGAGAACGTCGACGACTTTGGATACGGTCATCTATATTATTTGTGAAAAGAACCACATCCATACCACTCGTGCAAGAAACCGCATCCATATCATTCGTGGAGGAACCACATTCGTCGTTTTAAATACACACACACATCGCAGCCCACGCACCGCTTCGATAGAAACCCAGAGCGAAGAACAACCTGCGACGGGAGAGCGGCAGCTGAGCACGCCCGCATTCCACTGCGTCGCGGCTCGGGCTCGTTTTGACAAAAACCCGCGCGGTGTCTGTCAGTTCGTCACCGCCGAAGTGAGAGGGAGAGGTCGACGTGCGCTGGCGTCCAGCGCTTCGGACCAATGGGGCGTCGCACGCGTCACTCTCTCCCACCACTTCTCCTTCTCTCCCCCGTACTGACAAACGAAAGACTCCGCCGGGTTTTCGTCAAAACGAGCGTTCTCATGCTAGCGTATTAAAACTGATCAAATTTCGGTCTGTATCAAGGTTTAGAGTCTTTAAACACTCGCAACGCCCGCAAAACCATATGGAACAACGCCATGTTGGCAAGATAGCGACGAAACTGCCGAACTTTCCAAACAGCCGAAATTTCGCCCAAAGGATTCGGAACCTTCCGAAACAGTCCGAAACCGAACCTCCGGAGTTTCGCCCCATCACTGCTGTTTACAAACAAGACCGCGTTTACCCACCCCGGGTTCGGGCGCGCGCGCAAAAGCCAGCTTCGCGAGAGCGTTTGCGCATGTGGACTGGCGACACCAGCGCCACCGCAGTGGTGTGACATCAAAGAATTAAGCCGGTATATTTCAAAAGTCACGCGCAGATGGATGGGAGATCTGGCCTCCAGCACAATAGCGGAACCACCAACATCGTGCAGCACGCTAAGAGCGGGTCGCTTCGACTTGCGCCTCATAAACGTGTTGATTCTCATAAACGTGTTGATATGTCACCTAGAATTTTACTTCATTCGACACCGTGTAATAATTGTACTTGTAAGCCTTTGCCATACGATAATTGTGTAAAATATCTAGGATTATACGTGGACGAACATTTATCATGGAATCAACATGTGGAATCCGTGACTAAAAGACTACGTACCGTTTCAGCATATTTGTATAGAATAAGAAGCTTGTGCAGCGTAAAGATAAGATTACTGGTGTACAGGTCGTTATCTGAGTCTATTTTACGATATGGAATCACTTTATATGGGCACTGTTCTCCATACAAGACAAATGCCATAGACAGAATTTTAAGACATATGGTGAAAAACATTACATACGGAACTCCGTACGGAACTTTAGATATGGAAAATAAAACAAAAAAGCTCCAAATTTTATTTTTTTAAAATTTTCATAGATATGTTACGCTTATAAATTATTTCTATGATTCTACATTTAAGTTTCCAGTGGACAAGCCTAGAGACCTAAGGCGTAAAGAAAGGTTTAAAATTCCCAGAATTTATACGCGATACGGAAAAAGGTGCAGAAATCACTTTATTCCCACTTTATTTAATGAGCTCACTGAGCCTTTAATGAAAATAAATTCGATAAAAGTACTAAAAAAGAAATAAAAAATTGGTGCCTCTCATTACCTGCATAAACACTGCTTTCCTCTCATCCCTGTATACTTGCCTCATGATGATTTCATTAGTTATGTTCATTTTGTTTTGTGCCGAATTTGGGCTGTTCTGTAATGATGTCGGTATTGATGGCCACATTACATACTCGTTCGATTTTTTTGTATCATGATGCATTGATATGTATTTCGCTGGATTGTCTGGTCCTACGCACAAGCAGGATACTGCTTTTGTAGGCCAGCATTATTTATATGTATTTGTAAAGTGAATAAAAGCATTATTATTATTATTATTATTACTAAGAAAACAAGGCCTGCGCATGACGTCATCACTAGTGGATCCCCGACCCGCCAGAAGCGGCAAACATGCCGAAGCTTGACGACAGCATGCCGCGAAAGCGGCAGACGCGTGTCTCTGGCATCGCCACACAGCCTCGCGCTGGCGACGACGCTGTCGCGAGCCGGGTGGCGCCACGTGGATACACTAGTAAAGACGCCGGGGGGGGGGGGGGGGGCGCACGCTTCTTTAAGCTGGTATTGCCGTGACAATTTCTCCTTCATACCTCCGTTCTTGGTGAGCCAATCTGAATTCGCTGGAGACGGGTAGCTTTATGCAGACATTTTTTGTACACCGAGATTTCGCTATGCACACACCGGCGAAACAAGCGTACATCTTCGTACCACCACCACGTGCTGTGTCGGTGCTTGGAGGCACTGAAAAATAGGTTTATTGTTTTGAAATTTGCGAGAACAACAATATTATTGTAAGAGATCCGTGGAGATGGGCATGATTGGTAAGTTGATTGCACACAGTGCCAGAGACGATTATATTCGCGAGGAACGCTTCCAGTACGATGATGCTCCATAGGTGATCTTGGCGCGACTGGCTTAGAACGACCCTCTGGATGCTTCGAAGATTTCAATATACCGGAATGGCGATTTCGATGGCAACATAGACAGATTAGCCGGTCGCCTTGTGAGGTTTTGGTTGTGTGTATGTTAGTATATGTTTGTGTCCGGCTAGAAGGTAGGGAAGGCAATGGCGCTACTTTCCCTGGATCCAGTGACTTTAGTAAGTTGATGTGCCATGAAACGAGCTCACGCTTGTGTCCGTCATGGCGCGGACGTTCCCAGCAGAGGGTATACTTTCAAAGGAAGTCTGTTGGCTAAAGCGCCAGCGCAAAGCAAAATGTTTGTCGTTATCCTTTTGTAATACATGAGACAGACGTGCAAAGTGGCTTTACAATGAAACATTTGAAGCCCTAGTGAATTTCGAACTGCGCGCCAGATTCGTCTGTCCAAGTAAATTCAACTGGGAAAGAGAATAGACCTATTGCTGTCTTACCCAAGCATCAAGGAGAATGCAGGGATTGATGTTCCACGCGCCGCACGTGCTGGCCTCGGCAGTAGTAATTTTTCCAAAGCAAAAACCTAAAACAAATGGCATCTTGCACGCGCGTTCGTCAATGCTTTCTTTTGGTTATTTACTTCGAATATTTTATACAGGAAAGGCGTGCGCGTGCGGCACGTGGAACACAATCCCTGCATTCTCCTTGATGCTTGGGTAAGACAGCAAATGGTCTATTCACATGTCTGAATGTATCTCGCATTGCGCATGCGTGCGCTCAATATAGTCTTCAATCAATAGGAAGGCATTTCGTCTCGCTCGCACGCCAAGACACCACACTGCCCTGTGGCTGCTGGCAGGTCTACCGCACCTATTTTACTATGCAGAACCGAAGAGAGTATAAACATGTCCTTGGAATTTCCCAGTCATAGCAGCCACTCCGTTTGGGGGATCGTTGGCCCAGTGCGCCAACGCACCGACGCTCTGATCAGGTGGAGCAAAAGCTCGTGCTGCAGAACCCTGGGATCCTGGACTCAGTGCCTACCCCTGCCCGTGTCAACCTGAGCTTGAGCATCATATTGGCGTGCGGGCATGTATTGCCAGGACGTTTTCGTAGACCGCTTTTCCCTCTCCGCTACGCTGTCCGCAACGAAGATGCCACTACCACGCATACGCATCGCTACTCAATAGGGATGCGGATCTTGTAGTGTGGTGCGGAAAGCGTTGACAGCAGAAACAAGGCTACGAAAACTCCCTACTACTGGGCGATGCACGTTAAAGATCCCAGGCTAGCAGTACTGCGCTTGCTAAATCTCTCATCTACCGCGGGTACACCAGACGCCCAACGGGGCTCACTAACTTTCGGCTTTCTAAACGTACACACGACACAATGTACCTTGAGCATAAACCCCAAAGCGCCGCGCGCTAAGTCCTTGCCTCCACGCAACACGAGAGCGAGAGCGTAGCGCAGTTGCTCGACTGCCTTCGCCCGCTCGCCATTGCCCCCAAGGTTGCCCTTGTCGTCTGCAACAACTGGTTGTACACTGAGTTGCCGATATTTCTTTCGGCGACGCAGACGGCACTGCACGCTTTGCAATGGGTCCATTACTTCACTCCGTTGTTGGCCTTCTCAATTTCTAACAAATGCTTTAACTATAAAGGATCCTTATTTAGGGCCAGTATACTTATGTCACCTTGGCATGCTGACCCTTGGTTTGTGTTACAGTCACTGGATTCAGAGAAAATAAAATCATTGCCTTCCCTGCCTGCTAGCAGGTCACAAACAGAAACTAACACCTCGCAGGCGATTGGCTGATCGGCCTCTGTTGCCATGGCAATCGCCAGTTGGGTTTTCTCAGACCTTAGAAGCTTCGAAAGGGTAATTCTAAACCAGCCGCACCAAAATTGACATGAAGCACCATCGTACTGAAAGCGTTCCTCGCCAATATAAGCGCCTTTGCTACGTTGTATGTCATCCACTTATTAATCATGCTAGCTCCACAGATCTCTTACAACGGAGCTGTTTTTCTCGCATATTTGAAGACAATAAATTTATTTTCAATGTCGCCAAGCACCGACGCCACACGTGGTAGCCGTGCAAAATGTCCGCTTGTTTCGCCGGCGTGTAGATAATAACATTTGTGTGTACAGGAGATGTCTTTATAAAGCAACCTGTCACCGGGAATTCGGGTCACCTCACCAACAATGGTAATTCCAAGGAGAAACTGCTCATTCTATAGACTAAAATGGCGACCAAAGGGAGATCTTGGCGCTCCTTCGCAAGGATCTGGTGACTTTAGTTTTTGTATGTCCAAGAAGGCGACTGTGTATACCTTGCTGAGTTTTCGTTTTGCCCTCGACGTACAGTTGACCCGTCATCGTGTCCAAAAGCCCGCCGTCGAAGATGAGGTGACTGCAAGATGCTACTGGCCATGCGTTGGCGAAGGAGCTCCCGAAGGTGCATAGCAGCTGCGTCGTGTTGTCCTCTGCGAAGGATGTCCTGAAGGCTCATGTCGCAGTCAAGACTCGCCCCTGAGCATGCACTCATGTTTCCCGAAATCTACAATTCCTCGTCTTCTTTTCCTGACATTTACTCTCATGCCATCTCACATCAATTCACGTCTTGACCACCACTTAAAAGTGAGTCTTTCATTCGCGAGAACTAATACATTTGAAAATTCGTTGCTTTCCCTTGTTATTATTAGCAGGAAGTATTTTCCTAAAATATTCACACTCGAAACTAATCGGGCGAATTTCAGTTATCTTCGCAATTGGCACACTTGAGAAATGTTTTTCGTTAGTCCAAATGTATAGTCAAGATCCTTTACATGTTTTTACTTGTGTTTTTATATCGCCTGTAACTGGTATGTTTATTTTTCAGAATTAAGCGAACTGAGAGCTTCACTGTTAATTTTTTGTACTGGATCTTTCTCATGGAAAGCACTTCCCTGAAGTGCCTTTGAGGATTATTAAACTAAACTGAACTCACCGTCATTGCTGTGTCTGTCAGCTGTCGAGGCGGGGCGTGGTGCTCCTTGTACAACTTTGTACGACGGGAAGGAAGAACGCATATTTAAGGCACCGGATTTTGAGTATTTCTTGTAATCGTTAAACATTTATTAATCGATGTCAATAGACCCTTTTCGAAATTCAGTGCCATCTGGTGGCTGAAATGGCGGTTTAACTTTTGCCGTACTAATGGCGGCAACGAACCTGTGGTCTGCAGTATGTTATCGGGCAACGTCACTTTCGGATGTCAACGGCAAACAAGAATGTGCTCCCTACTGTACAGCTCTTTCTCGAGCATCTCTTTCAGTGTCGTTGGCCACAAAGATGCAATCAGACAGAACGAAGCACTAACCCAGATAGACGCCTTGATAAAGTTCTATACTACAAGGGACTTTGAAATCGATACTGTGCTACTAACAGATTGACTGGGCCCGAGCTACAGAAATGAACACTTACGAAGCTTTTGCATTCGATTCCTGCTTCGCATCGTGCTAACGTCTAGAATGTATAGGCCTCGAATCCTCAGCTTAGGAGTATCTTCAACATGTTCTTTCACCAGTAAACAGAAGGCCGCCATTAGTACGGCAAATATGCTATTTTCAGATGATGGTGATAGTGATCAAAATTGCCAGACTGAATTTCGGAAAGGGTCTATTGAAGATACAAAGTACTTGATTCGATTTGACTGCTTCCGAAAGTAATCAGTACTTTTCATGTTCCTGTACTGATCGCGTAACTATTCTGGCTTGTCGAAGTGTTTCTCATACGTTTTAGTATGGTGCCTAGAACGCGACTCCGACCGGTGTGTTTAAAGGGCCCTAAAAAGTGGTCCCTAGATTTCCGCCTGATGACGTCATAGGAGTGTCATGCTGTCGCCGGTGGCGATCCTGGCGGCGTCCCAGCAGCTTTGCTGGATGTGGCAGGCGCCTGTTCTGCTGTCGCTCTCGAGCTTCACGGTTCACGAAAGCTTCGGGAGCCAGGAGTTAGGACTCCGCGACGACAGCGACACTCGCGTTCGCTCGTAGTGTTTGCCAGGACTTCTAGCACCAACCGCCAGGATCGCAACATCCGACAACATGACACACCGGCTTCCGTGACGTCGGTTGTTGACACACAGGGAGCACTTTTGATGAATGGGTAAGATGGACACTAAACACAGCTTGCCGTCTAAAGGCTCACTGGGAACCGTAGTAAGCGTAACACGCGAAACTTGAGCTCCTATTGTCCCAACTTTTGCTCCCTGTGCGAGAATTCAGTTTCTGCTCGTCTCCATTCGATGTGAGGAATTGATTTAACAAGTGCCGTGTTGTGAGCGGGCTCTTGCTTCATGGTGGACAGGCCTAACGAGTACCACGTAACCCGTCGAAGGGAATCAAATTACTCGTCAAATAGATAAGAGCAATGACGCAATTGCAACCCAGACAGAAGATGCGGTCTAGAAGAGTGCAAAGATGCCTTTAGACGAACAAACAAGACGTAGAAAAATGTCTGCTGTCGAAACTTTTCGATTGCTCACGAGGCCTGTCGTATTCGGGTGTGCGCTTTCATGAAGGAAGAAGGTGTGCTCTGGCACTCCTTTAAGGGAGTCAAACGATGTCCCTCATATTGGCCCCTAGAGGAGTCCTGCGATCTTCCTAAATCGGAGATCCATGGTATTCCCTATCTCCGGGAGTCATGTGGCTTCTAGTTTCGGGACTCATCTGACACTCCTTACCAAGGTACTGATCAATAGGCTACTTCTAAAACGCATTGCACGCAAAACTGCGCGCTTTGCATTATAGGACATCCTTGGCCACGTAGAGGAATGGTATGGTTTCGGTTTCGATGGCCCCGTTGACGAGGTTGTGAATCTCAGCACTGCATGAAACTAAAGCAGGCGCTCGCTTGCATCGTACCCGTTCATATTCGTTAGAGCACCCGTTAAAACACGGACCTTTAGCGGCGGTAAGGACCCGCCTAGACTTGGCGAAAAGTAGGATTACGGCCGGCCGCGGCACACAGCTTTCTGGCGAACTGGCTACCACTCTGCAGATTGCAGCGTGACCCTTTCTCACGGATCATTTAGAAAGCTTAGGATATAAATGAGATAATTAAACAGGACGATCGGTCCAACATACTTCTTCATCAAAATCCCCCCCCCCAAACAAAAAAAAAAGCCCAAAACGTGCTATTGTGTTTTATATATATTGGTCGGCAGCACCGACAGTATAATAAATTTAAAGAGCGTCACATATTCGCAAATACAGGCACGGCATTTGGTCATGGGATGTCGTGAAGTGAGATCGAAACCAAAACTGTTGCCAATGAATACCAAGATGCTTTGCGTGGCACTATAGCACGCCTGTGTTCCGAACCTTGCCCAAATGGATCCGAGTTACTCCGGCGGGTCGCGTCACGTGACAACGCAGATTGAAAACGCGGATAGATTACAGAACGCCAAGATACGAAACCCTTACCCTGGAATAATATCCGAATAAATTTTGGAACACGACCCACTAGGATCGCTTCGGTTTTGGCAGAGGTGTATTCCCTGTGTTACGCCCAGGGACTCGAGAGATTTCCTAACTAGTAGGGTCGGCTGACTCCACCTGCAATTCCCAGGACTTTAGTTGAGTTTCCATATTATGGTTGTGTTTAATGGTCCCTTTCAACTCCCAGGCGTTCAGATGATGTCCGGGCAGGACTTCCGGTGCACTTTTTTGCGTTCAAATTCAAAGATCGGGAAACAAAAACGCCAACCCTAATCGATGAGTATATCAAAACACGTTGTCTTTTTGCTAGAGGTGCGCGAATAGTGATAGTGAAATTTTAACTCATATTCCATTCAGATCGAATAGTGGGCAAAAAGTCGAATACCGAATCGAATACGATTACCAATTTTGTTATTCGTTGTATTCACAAAATAGAAATCAAGTAGGTTAAATAAGAAAAATTGTTTTGCAAATTGCTAGGCAATTGTGTTGCCTACGTGAAATGTTGTAGACGTGACTTCAGTCCCCTTTAGATTTAGCGGGGAAACTACATTTGTGTACACGTCACCTCACATGGAATCAGTTGACATAATTTTACCCGCTAAATTTAGCGGGGAAACTGGATTGGTGTTGAGGACACGTGACGTCAATTTTCCCGCTAAATCTAGCAGGGAAACTAAGTCATGTGACTTCACAGGCCACGGCTTCACTAAGTGCGGCTTCATGAAATCGGGAGAACTAGCCGGAGAATGTTTCACGTTAAAAAAAATCCTCACGTTTATTCTCCCGTGGAACACGGGTGAACGAAGGGAGGCTAGCACAAATGAAAGTGGTGTTAATTACAACAATTAAGCTTACTAACACAAAGCTGATGCATGTGCCCCCCCCCCCGCCCCCCCATCCACGTGTGGATACGCAAAGCGCCCGATCGTTTGAATCAGTTGACGTCTTGCGTCACCCTAGCCGCTACCTAGGCCTGGAACCTCGTTCGACCCTGCGTGGAGCGATGGGTTAGCGGAAAATCGAGGCCGGTTTAATTAGGGAGTTTTCGTAGATGGTTTTCGCCGTCCCGCAACCCTCTTCGCAACCCGCTACAATATCCGGAACTCCACAGTAAAGGCAATCGGCGTACAGGCGCAGTAGCGGCTTTTTCGTTGCAGAGGGGTTAGCGGAGGGAGAAACAAGGTCTACGAAAACTACCTATTATCGCTCTTATTAACGTGAAACGTTCTTGGGGTAATTGTTCCGGATTTCGTGAAGCCGGTTTAAGTGAAGCCGAATTGAGTAACACCGGATTAAGTGAAACCGGATTTAAAAAAAGGCTCGAGGTACACCTAAGCACTTCTTATGAGTTGCGAATGTGAAAGCATGCTTGTCGTTCTTCCGCGTCGGCCGTTTTTGCGTCGGCCGATCGCGCGCTCTCCCAGCTCGAGTTCGGCGGGTGGGAGGGGCTTGCGGCCCGCTAGGTTTAGCAGATTCAGCGGGTTCCGCTCCCGCCATGATGTGCCTCCCGGCAAGTGGGTCCTCATTGACGTGCGATGTATACGCGCGTAGGTTTTGCCGTTCGCGCTTCTGTTGGCGTGAGGAGAAAGTCGGAAAACAAGCATTTTGTGATTCGGTGCTTTATGCACGTAAAATTAGAAAAGAAACCGCACATTTACGAACGGTACTCATTTATAAATGGAGAATCGCTCAAAAACGCCCGACGTCCGACACAGCTCAGCGGCCTAGTGCGCATTTTTCAGTGGGTAAGTTCGATTGTCTGGATCGCTTCCCGACTGTTTACCATATCACAAGGTTTGTGCACCGCTGTGCGAAATACGGCGGACCGATCGTGATTTTCCGCCGTGCTTCTTCACCTGCAGTTTTTTTTTTTTTTTCTGACATTGTTTGGTTTTCTGTGAAGAAGCAGCGTCGGCATCGCGTTGTGCCCGAGCTTTTTGGGATCGACAATCGCTTTCGAATTCACTGTCTGCAAAGTGCACCTAAAAAAAAAAAAGAAGGCATGACAAGTAAGTATTTACTACGCGTATTAAAAAAAAATCAAAATAAAGGTATCGCTAGCGAAACAAAAGCGCTTGCGAGACGGCGAAGCGGAGCTGCGAGGCCGCTTCTAAAAACTCGAGCGTAGAGAAAGCTACGAGAGCGAGCTGCATGCTTTGCACGTGCCGACGGAGCGCGTGCGCTCGTATACAGTGCACGCGTCGTTTAGCGCGACGTGCACGCGCTTGCAGCGATCGGCTCCGCTCGCACTTAGACTGAAATGCAGTTTACTCAGTTCAAAGTTCGCGAGGCAGGCCGCTCGCAAGTATCAGGTCTTGCGCGGCAGGAAACGGCTTCGTGATCAACGGACACACTCACCTGACTCAGAGCCGTATTTGACGCTGCCGCGTCAAGTCGCTGCACACTCTTAGACAAAATAAAACGCGTTTAACTTACAAAATAAATAAATTATGAAATTACCTTGCACAATCGAGAACTCGAAGTCGGCTTCCACTTAGCCTTCTTTGTTTTGGTCTCCCGGATCTCGTGCCTTGTGCGGTTTTCTTTTTCTTGCGGGAACCGGTACATCCTGAACCTTTTTTTCGCGCTGTTCGAGGGGATGAGGACGATTCGTCACATGCGCACTCGTCACAGGACGATTTGTCACAGGACGATTCGCCACATAGGAACCTTCGTCACAGGATGACTCGTCATGCGGGCAACTGGCCACATCGATCGGGCAAGGGACGATAGTAAATTGTAAATTTGAACAATCTGCCCACATTCCCCGATGAGGAGTTTCCACCACTTCCCACTGTGACATAAACCAAAGGTTAGAAAACTAATCTTACAATACTCATCCGCTTTTCCTTTCATCATATTACGACTCTTCAGCAGGCTGATCTAAGTTGCTGGCTTGAACGAGCTAATAATCCGACTGGCAGCTAAATCAGTTTTTACTTTGCCTTGCATACACCTATTCGAGAAGGTAACCGGACAAAGCTCACCGGACAAAAGCTCACCAGACAGAAGCTCACCGGACAAAAAGCTCACCCGCTTTTTGACAGACCCGGACAAAAGCTCACCCGTTTTTTGACAAACCTGGGCAAAAGCTCACCTCAATTTTTTTTTTTTTTTTTTGCTACCCGGGCGAAACACGGGCTTAAATAAAGTGCGGACGCGATGGACATTGGACCATTTTTAGAAGAACTTGTACCCCATCCACCAATGAATTGCGAATTTTAAAAATATTTTGAAGAACAGAAGTCGGGCCTTTTGGAAAAGTACAAGACAGAGGACCAATTTAGAAAACTGTGCCGGATTTAGAGAGGCTCGGGTTCCTTCCACCACAGCTTGTTCCACAAGAACTAACCACCAGGGAAAAGTCTACCGGTGACATCGGCTACCCGCTGGCCACTATTTTGATTGCACGTATGTCAACGGCCAGCTTCCGTTATGCTTCTGTTACATCTGCGGCGGCACCCAGAGCGAATTCTTCCTTCGCCTCGACTCTGCACCGACGACGACCTGAGTTTCCCACGGTACGGTGGAATATGTACGACGTCACTCTTCAAGATAAAGACCGCATGAACAACTCCTGCGAAGGATGTGAGTACCGGTTCCAGAAGCCTTGTCGGCCACGCCCATCCAAGCGTCTTCAGGCTGATTGAATGCCTACAGCAAAATCAGGTGCTCGTTGCCACGGCACTGACACAAGCCCTGACAGGTGAGCCCACAGTAAAGCGGATGCGAAAAGCCACTCTGCGCCTTCGGAGTCGTCTTAGAAATATTTGCGAGGGCTTGCATGTACATCGAGATCTACCAAGACTGCTGGAGCTAGTAGGGGACTTCATTCGCTTCTAACCAACCGATAAATAAACTTGTTTCTATTAAAATCAACAAACCATGCGCCTGTCAGATTTCATTTATCGTTGCCTTTTTGTGTCGCATGCATGCACCTAAGTTGTCCGCACTCGTGTAAGGACCAACATAAAATTTTCTCGTAATGAGCTTTTGTCCGGGTCTGTGAAAAAAAAATGGGTGAGCTTTTGTCTGGGTCTCTGAAAAAATGGGTGTGCTTTTGTCCGGTGAGCTTCTGTCCGGTGAGCTTTTGTCCGGTGAGCTTTTGTCCGGGATTCCTTCGAGAAAGCCAATAAGTATCGGAATTCTTTCTACTGCGTGTGTTACGAGTAACCCCTCGTGCAGCTGCATGGGCTCCACCTCTCTCTGTTGCGATCACCTCCATCCTTTTGAATGTAGTCTGAGTTGAAAAATAGTCGCTCTTATATTGCCTCCCCATTCACCGTTCGGGACGGACCCAGAAGCTAAAACGTCTGTTACAAATTCTTCGACCTTGAGAAGCGGAAAGGCATGCTAAGATAAGAGGTGACCCACTTTGTCAGGCCGAACCAACATTCAATGTTCGGGACCGAACCAGAAGCTAAAACATTTGTTACAAATTCTTCGCCTTTCAGAAGCCATGCAGACAAACTAAGATATGAGGTGAGCCACTTTCTCCGCTCGAACCAAATTGAACAACAGATTTTTGGGGGGACGAACTATTGTAGGACCGGCTGGCCGCGTGACGAGTCATCCTATGACGAATGTTCCTGTGTGACGAATCGTCCTCTGACCAATCGTCCTGTGACGAGTGCGCATGTGACGAATGGACCGTATCCCCTGTTCGAGCACCCAACGGCACTACAGCACCCCATTACGTTTTCTTCTAACGTCTCGCAGAGCGCAGAACGATCATTTTCATTGTCGTCTCTCGCCCCACGCTAGTCAGACGGCTGCCGGCTCGAGACGACAAGGCACATCATGGCGGACAACGAAATACGGAACGCGATGCGCACAGTTGCCAGACTGTTCGATCAGTGCTGCCAGACTGGCGGCTGGATCAATAGACCGCCGAACTCTCCCAGTATAAAAGGCTCTGAGCTCTCCGTGCCGCTCTGACCTTGGACACCTTGTGTTACCGGCGCGCTCGCGGCGCGGACACGCAGCGCCATGGAGTGGCGATCGTTGAAACTGACGCGCAGCGGCCAATGGGAGCCTCCTCGACGCGCGCCATTAAGATTTTTTAAAATCTTAATGGACGTCTTAATGAAAGTCTGCCAGTGAAGTCAGAGGTTTACCTTGTCCAGACGGGCCTGCAACCGTCATGAGTAGCAGTCTAACAAGCTTGGTGGCTCAAACATTCCCACTTCATCGCGAATATAGATATAAATATTTGCACATAATTTGCACCACTGTTCCTACTTTTCTACTAGTTTCTGTAACAAAAAGGTAGTAGTAGCGACTACAAGTGGAAAATATTCGGCTAAAGTTCCTTGAACTTGTAACTTTAAAGGGCAAAACAGGCTATTGATTAAATGCAAGGAACGAGCAACTTGAATACTGTTTTATTAATAGAATATTTTAACTTGAGCCCGATATCCGAGCACGGCACAAAAATATATCTGGTTATAAAATACATGGGATCAAAAGAATCCCGGCTTTGGCACTGAGCAAAAATGCCGGCATGGAAGGTACATTTTGTAGCGCTGTAAATTTGAAGGAAACAAAGTGATGTAACATGTTTTTTATGAATAAACACAATGGTGGAGAACTATCACTATAAATTAAAAAAAAATCGAAGATGGCTTTTGTTTTTCTATAGCCCCTCGAAATTTCTTAAATTTGTATTTTAGAACAATTGGAGCGTCATAAAACTTTCAATTATTGAAATAAAGCAATGATTTACATATTATTCGAAAGAACATTTTAATAAAATTATATGACATATATTTTAATGTTGTAGGTATTCAAGTTTTTTGCTGCAATTGGAGACTTGTGTTTGTGCTTTGTCCCCCTTGTTCCCCTTCTCTAGGGATAATTACCGTTATACCATTTAGAGCTTTATAGGAAAGAGAAACCTGTCCCGTCGACGACTGTGAAAGAATAAAAGAGTACAAGAGGAACATATAATTCTGAATTATCCGAACCGCCGTTTTAATGTCTCCTCATTTAGTGTAAACGACATGATTTCGTGTTCACCGCAAAAGTATCCGGATCAAAGTCCGACCTGCGTACCTCTCCAGTTCCAGCGACGACTTGTGAGGGGACTGCGAAGCACCTCTGGGGAGGAAATACAGCACCATTTGTGAGCACCGCCTCCAGATACAAAATCCCCCCCCCCCCCCCCCCCCCACACACACACACACACACACACACAAAGAGTGACGGCACAAAGGGCCACGCACTCGTACTTAAGCCGAAAACACAAAGGAAGCGACTCGTCAGACAGTCCTCGAAGTTGTTTTTGACACCCACTATACCGCGAGAAAGTGTTCCGAAATGCGTGTTTTTGCGCATCAGAGCACGAGGAGGAGCGTGGCGACAATCACGGGGTAGCGTTGAGAACGCGCAGGAAACGAATGATGACGAAGCAGCCAAGCGCGAGTCGACATTGGTTGTGGCCGGGTGGAAACAAAAGCACGTGTGCGCGTTTCCGAGGTAAACAAACGCACGAGCTGCCCAAGTAGCAGACAAACTTGCACGCCGTACACTCCGTCACATCCTAACTTAGCGGACTGAGAAAGATATGATCCCAGTGAGCCAATCAGCGCGTCGGAGGGAGACACGTGACTATACTCTGTCTCACTAGTGGCGCGCAATGCTGTAAAGTCACGGGTGGAGAGAGAAGTATGGCCGTCGAGACCGGTTATAACGAAATGGCGGCTACAGCGAAGCGATCAAGGTTTCCCATTCCCTTTTGCACTTCGTTAGGCGAAGTCGGTTATAACGAAATAGCGGATATAGCGAAGTGATTTTCGATTACCGTTGACTTCGTTATAACCAGTCTCGACAGTTATTACACTTTTGTATGAATTTTGGTTGGCAGGCTAATTTCGGACTGGGACAAAAGCGACGTCTGGTACACGCACAAGAGGGTCTGGATAAGAGCAGAGTACCTCCTTCCAGGCTTCTCCAACTGCTTCGGCTACGTTCCCACCTCTACACCTCTACGGGTACACTGCATGAGCGGTCGGCCTGTCTCGTGTTTCGCCTCCGTCGCTGTCGTTAAGGAGTTTTAATCGATCGTTTTCGTGCACCCGCTCCGCTCTACGAAACGGCGCAGTCGCCACTACCCATGCGCAGCCCGCTTTGGGTTCGAACGTATTTACCGGAGTGAGCGTCCGCAACGCTCCCATCGGCGCAGAGCGAGATCAGGGAGCGTCACGGAACAAGAGTTCCGCTCTTCCGCTTTATCCCGATTCAAGATGGCTGCTTCGAGCATTGCGACGGGGACGATGTCAGAGTAGGGACGCAAAAGGTTCACCGTGGCCGAATATTTGTCCCTCCTTCGAGAGATCGCGGCCCGAAATCCGTACGCAGTACCCGAGCCGTGGACGCTGGTGCTGAGCAGCCTCATCGTGGACACAAGGCGTAGTTTTACCATGCGGGTAGTCCGAGAGCGTGCGGACCTTCTGCTGGGTTACTTCCGCCAGCAGGATTCGGCCAATTTGAAAAAGTGAGTTTTGCGACACTTCTGGTCTTTAATGCACGCGGGAAAGCGAATTCTTTCTTTGTATGTGTGTCTCTTGGTGGGTGCTGGTTTACATATGTGTGCGTCTGGGCCCGCGGTCATTCGCGCGTGTGCAACTTATGTTCACAATTGAAAATAAATTTTTCACCCAATTCATTCTATCAGGTCTGGTACTGAGGAGCAGTACGCCGAGAAAGACCAAGGAACGGCTGTACAAGCGCATATCAACCCTCGTTAAGATTATAACTTCCCGCTGCCCATACGATGCCCTGAGGTAGGATACCATATTTTTCTATACTTCGTTTCAGCTTGGGTTTAGACGCAGCCGATGCTACAAGCACTAGCGTGTGGCCCTGAACAGTGCCTGTACTGCACGAGCGCGCGTGCTTGGCAGGGACGCTGGAAGCCCGGAGCTCGCGCTTGTAGCATCGGCTGCGTCTGGACCCAAGCTGAAACGAAGTATAACTATATGCTCCTCAACCGGTGTACAGTCTGCAAAGGTCAATTTTGGCAGAAGAAAATGTTCATGGTCTGCACCTGTATGGAAATTGGAGGCTGAAAGCCACTAACTTTCTTGGGATGGACTTCACCTAAAGCATAGCCCACAAATAGGAAATGTGCGAACTGAAGCCAGGGGCTATTTGTTTCTTGTATAACAGAAAATAACGGACCTTTTTCTTAAGATAACGCTGAACCCTCATTGTTCACCTGCAGGCATTAAGATCTCGTGCTACTGAACAGTACCCAACTTAAACAGCAAAACCTCAACAATCGGACTAGATCTGTCTGGCAATAACGAATATTAGGTACACGTATACAGAGCGCGTTGGATGGACTACAGTTCGCACAGAAAGAATAAAAACACTGAAAATATACGAGGGACAGACACACACAGTTCTTTCAACGAACAACGACATATAAATGATGCCCATCACAAATTTTCTCTGTGACCAAAGTGGTTCTTCATTGTGTGATGGGCATCATTTAAATGTCGTTGCTCGTTGAAAGAACTGTGTGTGTCTGTCCCTCATATATTTTCAGTGTTTTTATTCTTTCCGTTTGAACAATAACGAAAAATCTTTAAAAAAATTAACTTCTTTGCATTGCCAGCACATACCGATAATCTGCACAGCGTAAAATATGAACTTTTGAACATGTGTGGTCTGCAGACTTTAATCCGGAAAATACAGTACTCAAGTTCCCACAGTATACTTAAATGTTCCCAAAGTTTCCAAACATTCTTGGTCGTGTCTACCCCTAAGTAAAGTATTGTCCCAGTTTGAGCACTATTTTAGCAGACCTGAGATGCTCATTAATGCATAACTGTAGGCTGCTTGACACAGTTGTGTTGCACTACGCTATTTAGCCGCAGCTCTTTAGTCTGCAGGATTAGACTAAACCGGTCTACAGTAGCAACTCGCGCTGTAACATGCGGTCCCAGCGCACTCGGTCCTAGCAAACGCAAATGTCTCAAGCAGCCTCAGTGTTCTCTAATATGAATTGCTGCCACAATGTAGAAAGCGAGAGAAGTTTCCCGGGTGTTGGTCACAAAAGAGGGACCTTCCTCGAGATTTAGAGGTTTGTTAACTCCTAAATTAAAACGTTTGATTTCGCCTGTGACATGAGCCCATGATGTCATTATCTTCGCAGGCCTGGATCACATCAGGCAAAGTTCCTTGACGACTTCCTTGGCAACCTGGATTAGTGGGAACTTGGAGCTAAAGACGACGGATTCGTAAGTCAAATCACAGCTGAAGAATTGCGAGTGACGCTATACAGCACGAAGAGAGACCGCTTCATCATGATGGCAAGACTGAGTCAGGACTGCATCGAAAGGTTGTTTGGAATAATCCAGCAGTCCTCAGGGCCAACCGACAACCATACGCCAGCGCAGTTCTTGATTTTAGTCAACTGCTTCAGCCTCTACAACCTGGCTAAGTCACCGATTGGAGGGAGTGTCCCCAAGGGGTCTTGAGTTATCTGCTCTGTGCAGAAGATGCCGAAAAAACAGCAAGAGACCAGCTAGACGTTTTGCTTGAGGCTGAAAAGTTGCACGAATTGGGAGAAGCCCTGGCAGAGGACGACCATGCCAGCTGCTTTGAGAAAGTCAGCGACTCTCGTCTCGTCTACTACATGGCTGGATATGTAGCGCGCAAGTATATCCCCAAGAAACGGGGGTGCGAAGACTGCAAATCCACATGTCTGAGGGAGTCCGCGATGACAGCTACAGATCACCCCTCTCACACGCGCCTTATCGACAAGGGTAGAGTCTTCTATGCAACGAACCAGCTCAAGCTCATTAGCCGTATCGAAAATGTCTTCACGAGGTGCTTCAGCAAACGCAATCTACATGCAAACTGCACTATGGACACCCTTAGGTGTGTTAGGGCCAATGTTCCCGCCACTGGGTGTGGCGAGCACAAAACCGAGATGACAAACGACATCACAAGGTCATCTTATTACGCGTCTCCACTTCTATGTGAAGCAGATGAACAAGTTGCGAAATCAGCGGAAGTAAGAACAGGCTGTTAAAGCAGGGCAGGGTGTTGTAAATTGTTCGCAAGTACTTTTTTTTTAATTTTCACTAGAGCCCACAGGAGACATTTTTTAGATTAAGAGCAAAGCACCTTCTGCCTGTCACCGTTTCGGCACTTCGGAGGTTGCATTCGAGGTAGCTACTTTGTGGATGGCGGCGAGCTGAGACTGAATATTTGTGATGACCTTAAGAGTTATAGCAATTATTGCAATGAGTTTGAATGCAGCGCCTCCTTTGCAGAAGTGTACAGAGAAAACAACTTTGCAAAAGAAACAACAGAATGTTTGTAAAAGATTCGAAACTGTTTTATGTAACTACCATTTTATGATTTGGTCGTTCTGTAAACAAAAGAAATTAGGCATTGCTTACTAACTCCGATATTACTGGTTCACCAAGTATGTAGTTGTCTTGTATAATCTGCTACTTCTCTCACTCACGTTGTTTTAATCACCATCTTTGCTAGTTCTCTACGTTGAATAAAAATGTGCGAAGTGGAAAGATCGCGTTGTTTGCTTTCTACCACGACAACATCTCGCGTTGTTTCTCGCTGGTCCAAAACGGCGCCTGAATCGCGGGGAAATTTCACCACCAATGTCCAATCCGTTTAATGTGTATTTCAGTGTTAAAGTGCCAGTGCGCTTCAGCGTCAATCCATTTGATAGTTGTGAACAACGAACGCGGGAAAACAATCGTTGAAACTTGAAATTGAAAGCTTGAAACACGAAAGTTTGTCACTGCTTCTTATATCTTATCGGGCGTAATTGTCTCTAAAACATAAACCGCATCAGAGCAATGAAAATAGGTTCCCCAAATGCCTACATTACTCCCGGGTGAGTCTCCGGGATTTTTTTTCTCTGGCGTTTTCTCGGACAAGCACATCGTAGTGAGTGTAGAACGGCTTCAAATCCGCGATACGCGGCATGGCAACGCCGCTCACGCCAGATTTTCTGCTCCGCGAGGAGGACTATGTGTTGTCACACATAGCAACGAGTGGTTGCAGCGCCGGCCGGTGGTGGATGCGTTGGGCGTGTATCACTTTCAGTGTCACTGGGCGATTTAACCTACCCCCCCCCCCCGTTCCTTCGCGGCGACGTTGCGCTGGGGCACGTGAATGAGCCGCCGCAGGCTGTCGCCACGAAGCGGCGTGAGCGGGGGAAGGGGGCGGATCCATTAAAATTACTGATCTCTACTATAGGTGGGTGAATGGCGCATTGAGCAGACAGGTAGGAAGCCACCGGAAGTAAGGGACTTGTCTCGGAAGTGAGCGCTTGACAGGCTTTTCAACTCTTCCGAGTGATGGTTCGAACAGCGTTCAGGGCGCTGGGTTTTTTCTTGTCATCCCAAGAGAGCCTGCTTGTTGCGGAGTAACAGTGCATGCGGACCCGAGAAGTCTCCTGGGAAGCCATTCGATGTGAAAATACTGAGATTCTAGTTTATCATGTGTTCGTATGTCCCACACTCAAATGCCTTATTCTCAGGATTTAATCCAGAACGGGAGTATCAAAACCCAATCAAAGACGCAAAAAAGCATGGACCAAAACATCGACTGAATGCACTAGGAAGGCCAGCAGACGTTCGACTTCCGGGACAAGCATCGAACTTCCGATGGCTTCACTTGCGCCAAGCTCGGACAGCAGGTAAGCGCCATACAGCCTTTTATAGTAGAGATCAGTGATTAAAAAGCGCTCCCGCCCATTGCCGGCCGGCGCAGCAACTGCCCGTTGCTTTGTGTGACTGCACAGCGCTCACCTCGAAGAGAATAAAGCCAACCTGGCATGAGTGGCGTTGCCATGCCGCGTATCGCCTGCCGTTTACAAATACGCCCCCGAGACAGCGGAGTGGTGAGCAAGGGTCATCACCCCACCGGTGACATCACTTTAGGCGGTTTTTTTTTGCGTTTTTCAGCGTTCAGCGCACTGCAACGGGCGGGGCTACGTCGAAATTTAATGTGGGATTACAACGCTACTACTAAGATAACAAAAAAAAACGCAAGAACCATAATGTTAGGGTGCCTACATTGATATTTTTAATCAAGGGCCTTTTTAGTTCGTTGGTTTTCTAGTAGAAAACAATGAAACAAATTGTTTTGCACTTAGGATGGCCATCTTGGGACAAGACTGAATTTTATTCGAAACTCACTTCTCTCGGTGTTGTTCGGCAGAGGTGGCAGCCCTGAAATACGAACAGAAACAACGCTCTTAAAATAAGTTAAAACTGGGCTTAGAAGAAGCATGGCTGGCAAAGAACAGCGTCCTTCGACAAGAGTGACCATCACTTACCGGCGTGCATCCTGACAACATGCTTGCGCGTTGGAGCTGCCAACGATAGTTCTGGAATTTCTAAGCAAAGAAAAACGAATATTAATGGGCAGAAAAGCAAATGCAGTACAATATAGCATGTCGCATCGTGTTTGCTAAACAGACGCGTCGATCCCAAACTTTGAGCGGCAGTGCCACAAGACATGTTTACGGGACATTGCATCGAATTTAGCTCAGTCAGCTTTGCCTATAAACATACTAATCGAGAATAAATCAAGAATCAGTCTTATACGACCCTACATCTAGGTACTGGCACACCAAAACACAAACCTCTGCAAAGTTACATGATGGTACACAAAACAGAGGGTGAAGCGATGAGCAAATCATAACACACACTGGCATTAACGCACAAGGGTGTAAACAAAAATAAAGCGCATGTTTGCCCGAGATCCAGCGCGAAACGTGCTTATCGAGTGCAATGTGTCCCAACCACACAAACATACTCAAAGTATGCAGATCAGTGGTATCATGCATGATGCACTATGGTCGCTGACATAGTGCTGAGAACGGCGAACGTCTCAGTGGAACGTCCTCCCTCCAGCACGCTCCATGTTGCCTTCTGTCGTTCTTTGGCCGCCCGTGCACGCTCGAGGCTCATGAAACGCCTTGGCGTTATCAAAAGTAGAAAGCTCGTTTTGAAGGCGGGGCAAATTGAGTTGGAGCAATGTGGTGCGTTGGGCCACTTCGTACTAAGACCTCCCTGCGTTCTCCTCATCCACTCAGTGACGATAGTACGCCCTAACATTTAGGACACTAGTAGATCTTTAACAAGGCGTGGAGTTGGGCTATACTCCGTTCACCCTTAAGCGGAGACTAGAAGCTCCGCCTTCAGCGCGGGCTTTCTGCCCTTGCTAACACAAGTGTGAACGCGCAGGCACTCACAACCAAAGCACTGCGGAAGCCAGCGAGCTCACGCTTCTAGTCTCAGCTTTGAATGGAGTATAGTTGGTCTAGCATTTTTCGAAAATGTATAATGTTATGTCAGTGTATAGTGGTGTGCCAGTGCACTGGTTTCGATCGATCAGAGCTTTGCTGCAGGCTGTGTTTTTTTTTTCTTATGTACACTAACGTCATTCTCTTTTTGTTTTGTTTTTTGTCGCTCCCCCGCTGTAATGTCCTCACGGGAGCTGTGGGTACCTGAATATATAAATAAATAAAACAAACATCTCCCTCAATCTCTCGTTTATTTTTTAATTAATCAAGGTCAATTCAGTTAAGGTTCGTCGCGGCTTTGCTACTCAGACAAATTTATGAACGCTCATTATTTTTATCACTTATCGCCCAACAGCATATTTTTTTAGTCGAATTGGCTATCTTGCACAGCAACCGATATATCAACAAAACAGCAAAACGTTCTTGAGCTGGTAGCTCCGACGAAAGACGGACGTCTTGATATAGATACGGACGCGTGATTCTATCGGGTAGCGTCCCATACTAAAAAAAAATGGCAGAAAGAGTTCTTATTCTTTAAAGGTATCCATATAGCCAATCGAGCGTAAAAAAAGTAAATTTGGGTACTACATCCTCTTACGTGTGGGATGGCGAAAGCATGACGCACGCACTAGGCACAGCTTTAGTCAGCATGAACCGTGGAGCCGCCCTGGTGTCGGGGAAGCGTGCTCGGCTCGCACCCCGAAGGACCTGCTTCGATTCCCACACAGACCAAAATATACCAAATTTCCTTTCAAACACACATTATTAATTTACTTGGTTTACAGGAACCTCGCTGAGAAAGATTTGACTGTTTTACTCTTTGCGCTGCGCCGCCAGCTGTTCGGCTGGCCCCATAGCAACGATGACGCCGTTGCTATGGGGCCACATGACGCGTCGCAGCCAATGAGAATTTAGGTGCCGTTTTCGCTGGAAATACAACGCCGGCTTCGCTCGATTGGACAGTTAATGCTTCCGCATTAAAACGGCCGATCGATGCCTCTGAACATCGCTGGAGAGACTTCGTGCAGTCTCTCAAGCCACAGCCGAAACAGAACATAAAGCCGTAATATATTTAAAAAGAAAATCGTAGACAAACCTGCAGAGATGATATTAACGGAAGAAGCAAGTCACAATTAAACGCTGCATAACGAAAAGCACTTTTGGAAGCCAAGAGTGCATTACATAACGTCGTCGTCGTGCTTGAGCTCGCCGGTGACTTTTATCCATATCCTCTTCTTCTACAGCGTCTCGATGTTCTTCGTCGACATTCGAATCTCACAAATACACGAAAGAAGACACAGAAAGGAACGATTGAGAACCCCGAGTCGACACGCAGGCGGTTTGAACTTTCGAGCACGATGTCGGCGGTCACCGGCAGTCAGCCTGGGGGTCAATGCGGTAGCTTCGTTTCTTTCATTCTAGAAAATATACAATCTTGCAATCCCAACCCCAGAAATAAAATAAAGATATAGCGTGTTTTTTATTATAAAAATGAAAACTTATACAAACGGTTGAACTTAAAATTATATTTAGCAAAATTTTGAATACGGCACTACGACTATACCACGGCGTTCGAAGAGGTTCGCCTCGTTTCCCTGCACGCGTCCCCCTCTCCGCTCATCGCTGAACGTCAACGTTACACCCTCCCTGGGTCAATATCACATGAGCGAATGACGTGTTAGCGAACAGCGCCATTTGAGCGAATCTACGTTTTAGCGAATAACGGGGGCGCGTGTTAGCCCACACCCCGCCCTGCGCTAATGCCGCTTCGCGGCGTCAGTCTGCGGCAGCTCATTACAAAAACGGTAACCCACTTGGTCCAACAGTAAACTCTGCTTCGCGGCGGCCGACTATTCGCTGAAGTGTCTTTTGATGAAAAATCAGCGTTCGCTAAAACGTCGTTTGAGTGTTGACAAACTGAGTGCCACCCTACCTAGCCTTCACAGCTCAACAACACCAGGAAAACCCGCGCCTTCGCTCGCGTCGCAGCAGGTTTTCTTGCCGATGTCCGAAGAAGTAAAAGCGAGAGTTGTAGCACGTTCGCGCAATGCGGGCAAAATGGCACGTGCCGTGCTGAGGTATCTACGTGACGACACCATGACCGCACGGCGCGAACGTGCTACAGATACCGCTTTTACTTCTTCGCACAATCGGCGAAAACGACTTTAGATGCAGTGGGGTCAGCCCGGGCTTGAGTCCGAAAAAAGCGCACCCCTCTTCTTCTATGGCGTATCCTTCAAGCTCTGCACGCGTATACAGCGGCCGGCACTGCCCCTAGCTCACCAAGTGTGAAAATACGACGTGCGCCTGAGCCACAGTAATCGCACGCCTCTGATGCCGCCTCGGTGATACATCTATGCCGCTGAAACGAAGTCGGGCTGTGAACTTACGGAATGGTTCTCTTGCATCTATTTCATGATTTGAACAAGAAATAAGTCGCCATTAGTGCTCTGGGTGCTTGCCAAACATTTTAAGACGTTTTTCTGTTCCCCTAACGATTTCAGTTCGCTCCAACAAACACATAATTTTAACGTAAATAGTAAACAACTGGCGGAATATTTTGCCGAAAAGCCTAAAAATAACGCGCTAAAAATAAACACAAAAATGAAAACTGAAGTTTTGAAGAAATTTGCAGATTTACCGCAACACCTGGTAAAACACGTCCTCCGAAAAATGCGCAGAGACCCTCTTATTCGCAATATTTGTGTAACTTCGGCATGTATGAGAGACTAAGATGACAGCCATTACAATTAAAAATAATAATAATAATAATAATAATAACAATAACAAGAATAAAAATAATAATATTAATAATAAATGTTTTGATTTCAGTAAGCAGAGTAATAATTTTTTACGAGGATTGTGTTTATGCCTCATTAGTGATTGTAGCATCAGATGACTATCACGGCACAACAAAAACCTTATATTCAGTCAACAGAAAAAAAATGGTCGTCATTTATGGAGTTCAAGTACCTACCTGTATATAACGTGGCAGCGTTTTCGCCTGAAAGAAAACAAACAAACAAGAGGAGTTTGCCACAGCTCACCTGTACCCAGCCTGACGTTTGTGCAAGGCAGAATGACATCTCAGCTTCCTCCTCTTCAAACTAGAAAGAAGGGATGGGTGGATGAATGGATACGGCTGAATCGTTTGAATGGGGCGACGACTTGTTCCACCTAGCGGGTATCCGTGCTATCAGTCAAGCTCTATGGGGAAGAGTGAGACCCCCCGAAATCGTCCATTTTGCTGGGGCCTCCTCTCCCCCTCCTCCTCATACAGCATTTTGTCATGGGGGGGGCGCCCCCCCCCGAAACCCGGAAGACAGAATCCTGGCTACGTGCCTGCTCAAAAGTGTGGGGGAAGCACCGCAGGAAGCTACCTTCCATCCCGTCAGTCCCATGGGCGCTGCCATCTTAGAATCACGTGACGTGGCTCGTTCTGTGTTAAGTCCCTGTCCGAGCGCGAGAGTTCGGCGCTCATTTCACTAAATGGACCGGAGTGCCACCGAAGACTGACACTCGAGCGCTGCTCTTCGTGCACCGAGACGTAGCTGCCATCTATACTCACAAAGCCCGTGCAGTTCGGATGACGGAGCCATAAAGTGCCCGGTCGCCAGATTTGGAGCGCGAGGATCTGGTAGCACAGAGCATTCCTCGGAGGAGTCTGGTATTCAGCGCACAGCTTTTGCAGCGGCGAGGACCCGAAACATGATTTTCAAACCCGACGAGAAAAGAAGCGGTAGCCCGAGGAACGCGAGGAAGCACGAGCGGACATTCCATCGCTCGGGACAAGTGTGTTTCGGCGTCTCGCCGCAGCGGGGCGCCCGTTACATGACTCTCTTGTCTGCCGCTCTCCCTTTTCACTTTCGGCGGCCGCATCTCGTGGCGATCTGCCAGGCTTTGTCAGTATAGAGGAGGCTATGACCGAGAATTTCTCGGAGCGCGAGTGACTCTTCGCGCTCCGTGATGTCACGTAAACAAACAAGATGGCTGCGCTGCTGTTGAGACCGTCGAGACGAGAGGCGTAGCCGGACCGCTACGCCTTTTCAGTTGATTAGGGCTTAAACCAGCAGGTAAAAACGATTTGATTTGAAAGCTGAGACAGCAATTAGCGTTCCGAAAAAGGTTTGTCCGTGCATTTCGCCTGAAAAAGAAATTCATCTATCAAACGGTAGCGCGCCGATTGCACAGCGACAAAAAACTTGTCGAGATGAGGAGACATTCGGACCGCTCTTCCCCTTTTATAATGCTTAGCCCAGCGAATGAAGATACTTCGATTTGAAAGCCGAAACATCAGTGAGCGTCGAGGAAAAAGGTTTGTTCATGCGTCTTGCCTCAAAACGAATTGATCTATCGAACGAGCGTGCCGACAGCTCGGCGACAGAAAAGTTGTGATGAAAAGACAGTCAGACCGCTGCCCGGCTTGGAATGCTTAGCCCTAGCCGCAGCGAATATAGGTACTTAGATTGGAAAGCCGAAACATCAGTTAGCGTTGCGGGAAAGGTTTGGTCATGCATCTCGCCTGAAAACTGTAGTGTTGTTTGTTACCGGCAGGTGTCTCTGAAACCCCCTTTTTATAGGGGAAAACTAGGTATTTTCTTATTAACTGATGGCGAGGGGGTTTTATAGCCTCACTTTCTTTTCAGTGCGGAGTGAATATAGTTTTCACATTTAAATATTCTAAGCTTAAATGGTAAAACAAAATGGCTAGGTGGCGTAAGCTACCGCCCGATCCAAAGGGCTCAGCCGGATTCATCCATCCATCATCCATCCATTCAAAGAGGCATCCGCGCACGTGCCATTACACTATGGTGCCTGAAAGGCGTCTCCGACTGGTGTGTTTACCGCGCCCTAAAAAGTGGTCCCTCCATTTCCGCCCTATGACGTCATCAAAGTGCCATGTTGTCGCGGGCCGCGATCCTGGCAGGGCCACAGGAGCAGTGGTGGGAGCGGCAGACGCCTGTTCTGCTGCAGGTCGCTCTCTTGTGTGACAGTCCACGGAAGCTTCGACAGCCAATGGTTGGGACTCCGCGACGACAGCGACACACGCCGGCTTCTGTGGCGTCTTCTGTTACCACTTCGAGGCCACTTTTTGATGCATTGAGCAGGATAGGAAACACTGCAGTCGAAGTCGCGTTCCAGGCACCGTGATACCACAACCAGCGCCGCCTCCTTAGAGTGACGCGAGAGACGCGACGCTCGTGTCTGGGGATAGCTCACGTATGGCGCTGGCGAGGAAGTACGCCGGGGCTGCTACGATGCCGACGAGAGTGAGCAGGATGAGGCCACAGCCGGCGTAGAAAGCCACGTCCAAGTACTCGTAGCCGTCGTTGGCCGAGTGCCTGCAATCGAGCATCCGCCGCAAGGTTGCCACCCACCCGGACAGAAAGAGAGGGATGCCCTTCCATTCAGGACGTCAAACATCGCACCCCGTACGTCGCTTGTGCAAGCGGGGTCGTAGTATAGATCCCCCTGTCTCTGCGGCAGGGGGTATATTGGTCAGACGGGGCGTTGTGTAAACGTAAGGGCAAGGGAGCATTCGCTTTCTTTGCGTTCCTCGCCCTCAGGGAACCTAGCGGTCCATTGTGATAGGTGTTGCTGCACGCCGTCATTTTATGATATAAAGATTTTGTCACGTCACACAAAAAAAGACTGCGAAGGAGATAGACGAAGCACTTTCATGGCGTCTATCGGAGCTGACACGTGTCTGAGCGCTCCTTCGGTTGCCCTTGCGAATGACGAGGTAGTTTTTGTAAGAAAGTGTGGCAGGTTCGTGTGACGGTGCGTGGCGTGGGTGATGCCGTATGTTATTGGTTTGATCTGTTTGTTCTCTCCTCTCCGCCTTTCTGTGCTTATTGCTTTGTTTGCAGAGCAATAAACTTTCAGTTGTAAGTCAGCGCCCTGTCTGTGTGTTTCTTCGACCTCGTCCGACGTCTTTTTTGCGCTGTTCCCACCAAACAGAAAGAGAGATTTTGCTGCTGACGTGTGCGAAGCGAACAGCCGACACTAGGGCAACTCTGGTCCATACTTTCGATTTTGGGATTATGACTGTTTTTAGTGCAGTCAGCGTCCCTGAATTGCAAGGTGTAATTTTTTTCTCGTTATTGTGCGTAGTTTTAAAGATATCGACGCCTCAAAGTTTTGTTTGGGGCGCGGCCAACAAAACCGAAACTAGCCGCTCGAGGCCCCGGCAACACTGGAAATCAGCCGCTATGTGAACGTGACGTCAGGATCGTTCTCGTTCAACGAGTACGCAGGCCGAGCGGCACCTACCTCTGTTGCGCTAGCCGTCTAAAGATAGGAGGTAAGCTGATTTTGTTTTAATTCTGTATACGTGGTAGTTATCCAGCATATGTAGCAAGAGTTAGTGCGTATACCCAAAAGCTAGCGACTGGAAAACCCGTGAACTCGTACGGTGCCGTACTCGGCGGCCGCCGCCGTGCGTGCGCTATGCCGTACTCGTCGCTTGTATACCCAAAAGCTAGCGACTGGAAAACGAGTGAACTCGTTCGGTGCCGTACTCGGCGGCTGTCGCCGTGTGTGCGGTCTTCCGTACTCGTCGCTAGGCCTAAATTGTCATCGGGGCTCCGTGGATGGAGCGGCGTTGCTCTACGCCGCGCTGCCAGTGACGTACAGTACTGGGGGCCCTCTCGCTTTCGCGCTGCGGGTCAGTCCCAGACACGAAGCTTTGAGGCTCTCCGGCGCGGGCCGCGGCGCCCGAACACACGTGTGCTGGGCTGTACACGTCTGTTTTTTCGTTCTTTTTCCTCGGGCGCGTAAAAGCCGAAGTCCAAAGTCCACTCGTCGAACAGCGTTCACCCACACCTTCTCCAATTTCCGGTCCGTTGGAAACTTGTGAAAAAGCACCTCCGTGTTGCGCAGCGGGTTGTTTGAGCAGCCCACAGCGCTACAAGTTGCACTCGGCATCTTTCGAGGAACAGCTGGGCAGTCTTGGGCGCACCGAGTTGCTCGCTAAAACGAGTCTTGGAGTCCTCACAAGCAAATAAACAAAAGGCTATACCGAAGCTACACGGGCTACAGATAAAAGCAACGGCTAAACACGCCAATCACAAGCCGAAGTAGCGGTGGTAGCGGCTCAAAGAAGCGCACTCCGCGCAACGCCCGGACCGGAGGAAAAAAGAGAACGATACTGACGTCACGGCCCAATGTTGCTTTAGCGATCGGCAACCCGCTGGCCGCCCGCTAAGGAGCAGCGGCTCGCGGCGGGTCGCATTTTTATTATCGGCATTAGTTGAGAATGCGGCGTCCCACGGACGTAATATTTTGGCTGGGGTCGTATTTTGTGTCACTACAGCGATACCAGTAATTTATTTCATTTTGAGCTTTGGCCGGAGTGGCCCTTTAATTTCAGACGGAGCCGACGCTACGGGCTGGTGGGACCAATCAGACAGCATCAAAAGCGAACTATCATGGTGTTCGTTGTGTTTCTGTACGATCATCGCTGCTAAGCCAATCATAAAAAATAAAAGACCCAGTGACTTGCGCTTTTGGCGCTGCTTGTTTGGTTCCATTAAGTTCGTATTCAGCTGCGTCTGGACTTAAGCTGAAACGAAGTATAGCACCTAGAAGTCAAGGCCTGTCATTGTTAGTAGATCCGCGAACCGCCTGAAGAGACAAACATGCTGTAGCCAGACGATTGTCGTCGCAAGGCGGCAGGCGCGTCCGTATTGGCGTCGCCATATTGAGAACGTTCACAACCTCCTGGCGGCGACGCTGACGCTAGCTAGGTGGCGCTGCGTGGATCCAAGAGCAGTTATTGCCAGAGAAAGCATTTATGATAATTCTAGGGGAAGCTCATTGTTGTTTGAGGCAAGGACAGGTGTTTTGCGAACCAGAACATACAGAGCGAAGTACCAGGAAATGGATACAGTGTGCGCTGCTTGTGGAGAGGTGGACGAGACGGCTGAGCACTTGATACTCTACTGTAAAGGGCTTCACCCTATGCCTTCCGAAGACAACATAGATTTAATAAAGTCATTGGGTTTTAGAGACGGCGAAGGAAAAGTGGATTACAAGACAGTAGAGATTACCAAGCAAAGATTAAGTGAATGGTGGCAGAAAGCACGAAAAAACTAGGTATTTTCTTATTAACTGATGGCAAGGGGGTTTTATAGCCTCACTTTCTGTTCAGTGCGGAGTGTATATAGTTTTCACATTTAAATATTCTAAGCTTAAATGGTAAGACAAATTGGCTAGGTGGCGTAAGCTACCGCCCGATCCAAAGGGCTCAGCCGTATTCATCCATCCATCCATCCAGTCGTGACGGTTAAGAGGGAAAGGCGAAAGTCTTTTCTTCCACACTCGCTTTCATTTCAAGAAAAAAGTGGATTTGTCTGCCCTGCTGCGTACTTGTTGGACACACGCCGTCTCGCAGGTTCATCCGCCCTGCAATATATAGTCCTCGTAAAAGTTAACCGTCATGAAAGTAGCGCTTTTGCAGAGCAGTATCTTTTATACCTGGGGCCTCCAAATGTTTAGGCTAATGGCCCGGATAAGCGATTTGTCGCAGGCTCGAGGGCCGGGAAAAAAAGTAAATAACAACGAAGAAAATCGAGATAAATAAATTTTTATAAGCATTTGAAGCTAAACGTTCGGCAGCCCTCTGCCTGGTTGGGAATAGACATTAAGCGAGAAAAAAATGACTCTAACCAAAAAGTTTAATAAAGAGTAACCCGACGTTTCGAGACCAGTTCGGTTCCTTGTTCACAGGTGATTAAACAGTAAACGGTTACCGTCGGCTTCCTATCGTTTTCATAAGCGTTCGTGTCCTTCAACTGCGTACGCCACGATAACATCTACATTCATTTAGCAATAGTAAATTAATTCTAAGTATCCTGAGTTTCGCATTTATATGATAGGTTCGCGGCATCAAGATGATTTCGCGTTTTTTTTTCGTCACTCACCCATTAACAATGGACCGAACTGGTCTCGAAACGTCGGTTTACTGTTTATTAAACGTTTGGTTAGAGTCCCTATTTTTGGCTTAATATATAAGCATTGAAACACAAAAACTATTGTTGAAGTAAGTTTGAAAAAAAAAAGCTATGGTAGATCAATGCATAGACTTCCATGTCAAATCTCATATTTAGAAAATTATGGTATTACACAATACTTGTGGCCAAGTAAACTAACCAGGCATAAATGAAAGCGCCTGGGGAACTTTGAATCCTTCCCGCAGTGAAAATACTAATGCGAATGAGAAAACCAATGCTGGCAACATGGAATAGTCGTGACAGAGGACACTAAGCGCAGTGCACAGTCCCAACGAAAGAAACGCAAACGACGGAGCGACAGCCTCTCGCGGTCGTCGCGCCACTTAACGGTCGCGAATGGAAGTTCTCGCGGAGAATCGGCATGCCTCGAAAGTAGTGACGGCGCCAAGCGGCCTGTCCGTTCAGTAGATAGAATTTGCGTTCGATTTCTTTAAGTTTATCACAAAATGTCACTCTAATCGCCGAGCCGAATTCGTTATCTTGACAATGCTGCAGGGGCTTTTCTAGATGCTCCGTAATGACACAGAACAATATTTTATCAGCCGCACACTTCTGTGACAAATCGTTATATTACTTTAATGTTCATATGAGGTTGGCTTGTTTTATATGTCATCACTGGGCATCCGAAACGCGCATGCTGCATTGTCAACTTCCGTGATTAGCGTCCGTATGTGGTGAAAGACTGAAGCAAATAAGCGCGAATTTAATTTATCGAAAGGATCGGTCACCTATTTAGCACCGTCACTATTTTTGAAGGGCATCACAGGCTGCGCGAGAGCTTCCCTTGACAACCGTGGAGTGACGCGAAGAAGGTGAGAGGCTGTTCACTCTATCATTCGTATTTCTTTTGTGCGGTGCAGTGCACGAGTAGTGCAGCGGAATCAGTGCAGCCACGGCGTTAGGACTGGCGCTGTGATCGGCTTCCGGAGCGGAAGCCCATGGTGTCGTCTGCATCTTTCGGCTATTGTTTCTCCACTCCACGTCGTATGCTCCATCAAATTATTCGCGGTTTAATGTGTTCGGTGAGTGTATAAACGAAATATGTTTGTACATGTTTTTTATTTAAACGTACTAAAAACGTTTCCGACGCGGAATACGTTTATGTCATTTTTAACGGTTACCGTCCTCTTCCTATCGTTTTCGATAAGCGTTCGTGTCCTCTCGACTGCGTATGCCACGATATAATATACATTCATTCAGCAGTACACAATAGCTTAATTCTAAGTCTCTGAGTTTCGCATTTCGATGATAGGTTCGCGGCATGAAGATGATTTCGCGTTGGGAGTTACTGGCGGCAGCGCGCGGTAGCGGCCACTTTCAAGACGAAGGCCTGACGATAGCGGCGCCTTGGCCAAAACAGTTATCGACCGTGACTTTGCCGTTACGTTGAAGCGTTTATTCTCACTCTCAAGAAAGGTCCGCGCGGAACTACCAAGCCAATGCCGATTCTGGGCGCTTTTTTTCCAGGCCCATTAGTGGGCGGCCACAGACACCAGCGGACAAAGCATGCAGTAGTGTGCTGATCTACGGGGGTATGCGAGTGTCAGAGTACTAAATCGCAGACCTTTACAATGTATCGGAGTAGTCCGACTGGCATTCAAGAGCTAATTAAGGTTGAGGCTATCGAAAATATAATACGTTTCCTGTGTCAGTTAAAAATAGCAACATAGTACCATGTAGCATCAAAAAGAAACAATTTATGTAAAGCCAGTCTTTCAGCTATTGCCATGGAAGCAAATCTGCTCGAGAATGTGCCTAAGAAGTTTTCAAAATATCATATTCGAGCTAATTCCTAACCCTCCGTTAGGAGATCTCGCTTCCGCATCCACCGGGGTACATTATTTTCATCAATGAGACGAAATGTAGCCTCTGTCTCGGCGTTATTGTTAATTATAACAGGCAATTGAGCAAGAGCTCCGATAAATGGCACTGTGTGTGTTGTCTGTTCCTGTCGTCTGCTTCGGCAGAGACGCTGAACTGACCTCGGAGCCGGTGCAAAGCTTTGAGGAACTGTGCCTGAACTTGTTCGAAATGGGATGAATCGAACGTGAAAGTGAGCGGCCGTGCAACTTCCGGTTGAATCGAATGCACCAGTTCCTGCACTGCTGAACTAGTTCAACTCCATTCAAACGAATCGAACAGACCCTACACAGACATGAAGCAGAAAATCAAAAATGATAATGCTGGCGATGACAATGTTTAATTAATGATATATCATTATGCAGGCCCTCTCGCCCTATAAGGCGAGAGGGCACAGCATTGCGATGTAGTTTTTCTAGTTCTTTCGGGGATCTTTGTTTGCCCATTTAGAGCACGTCACAACGCCGTTTCTTTACACGCACTTTTTTTTGCACCGCTAGCAGTTAATGTTTTAAGATCAAGTATCAAGGGACTTTACTATACTTCGTTTCACCTTATCTGCAAGCGAAGCCAAAGCTAAAAGCGCGAGACCAGCGCTTTTGCAATTTCTCCCCGAGCTCGCGCACTCGAGCAAAGCCTGAACGCACGGAGCTTTCGTGCTCGCGCTTCCAGCTTTGGCTTCGCCGCACATAACGTGAAACAAAGTAGCAGCGGTTCTGCTGGAAGCGGGCCGCCGGACGGGTGTCATTGGAAAGACTGTGGCCAACCGCGGGCCTGTCGGAAGACTTCCGCGGGACGGGGTTCGGAGGCCCGTGTTCTATACGAACGATACTATTTCAATATACCGCGAGACTCAAGAATCGGTTTGCAGCCGCCGCCTGCCGCAGAATGCCAGTTTACCAAAATGGCTGCTCCAACTGCTCGAGCGGCACCGTCGGTTCTGTCACCCCAAGACGTTTACTCTCGGGTTTACTTCAAGAACCACGTGAGCGGAACGGGCATGTTGGGCCAGACGAGCATGGCCATACCGACATAATGCACTTAAAACGGTTATTCTTGGATGTGCAGGCCAAAAAAAAAAAAGACGTGGAAGGGCCGCCCACACTAGCAAGAAAACGCGCGTGGCACGCCGATCGTGGCGAATGTCACGTGACAGCACAGGAGGCTCCGCGCACTCTTGAAGCATTCGAGCGAACGCATCATTTCACACGCTCAACCGATTTTGCGGAACGCGTTTTTAACGCGATCGGCGCGCCGCGCGCGTTTTCTGCCAGTGTGGGCGGCCCTTTAATCTCACCACCAGGGTCGCTAAACTCGTCAAACACAACTTTATTTGTGTTATGACATAGTGGGGGGAGGAGCCTAAAAATTTCCCTGAAGTTTTCTTTTCTCACAAACCCGCAGTTCCGTGTATCTTCGTGACGCTTTTTCATTGAAGGGGCGAAAAATCCCTACCACTCCCTAGGCGCCAAACAAGAGCAGCACGAGAGAGCGCGCGGAGACAGCCGTGGTTCATACGTGTGACGTCACGACAAAGATGATCAGCTGCGACCGACATGTTTGATTGTCTCTAGTGATGGAGGCTTTGTGTAATTACATTCTGAAATCAACACCGTCGAAGTTGATAGTCTGATATCGTTCTTATTTCGCCGATAAAGCAGCCTTTACTAAAAAGCGTCCCTGTCGTTTCTTTTATTTATTTCCGGAAATTTGATCAAAGTGTAGCCCGACGTGGCAAGATCGCAACCAGCCCAGTAGCATTGTCCACTTTTGGACGGATTTCGCTTCCGGGCGGTTGTCTCCGCCATCGGCGGGATAAAATCATTTTATGGTAGACTTTCAAAGATTAGCCAAACTAGGATTAATTATGCGTTCTTTAACGAAAATAAGAGTCATGTCAGGTTGTCAATATTCACGGTGATGTTTCGAGAACCCGAAGACACGAAGCTTTCATCGTGCACAACCAAACTTGTTGAACGATATACACAAGTTTGTGTACGACTTGAACAGGCACCATCAAATTTGTCGTTCACAAATGATAATCCTGACCCTGACGTCAAAGATATGAACTATAAAAGGACGTCACAGAACGCGCCTGCATACACCGAGCACTGGCACGAGCCTCGATCGCTTGGAAGTCTGTCGTGGCCGCTCGTGAGTTCATGGAGCGCGAACCGTTTTAATTCCAGAATATCTAGAACCACTATTTCGAAAATTGCACGCTGTGCTGTTCCTCGTCATGGCCTGCAGTTGGAACGCCTCAGCAGGGTCGTCGAAACAGGAGGACAGAAGGGGGGGGAGGTCATTCCCCCCCCCTCCCAGTGGCATCGAAAGAGGGGGCAAGGGGCATAAAGGTGTAAGGGGGGGGGGATCGCCTCAGCCTCTGACCATAGCATTTCAGAGTTATAACAAAAAAAGAAGTTCTCTGTAACGTCGAATTAGAACGCAGCTCTTGAGGAGGAGGAGGGAGGGTATGCCCTTCTACTTTCCTCCGTACCCTTTCCTCCCTCCTCTCCCACCCCTCCCATTTAGCGGGGAAACTGAATCAGTGTTGGGGTCATGTGACGTTAATTTCCGCTAACTATAGCGGGGAAACGTCCCATAATGCAACACGTGCAGTTATGCCTACGGCGACGCCGGCGCCGACGGCGACGCCGCTAAAGCCCGAAACTGGCGCTTGAGAGCTGGGTCCTAAAATTGGGGGAAGGAATATCCCCCTTCTTCACTACCATCACGCCCCTCTCTTTATTTTTCTTTCCAAACAATTTCTACGACCCTTCCTGACTCCTATTTTTGTGTGTGAATGTGTGTGTGTGTGTTGGTCGTACCTTTTTTTTTATTTCCTTCCTTAGGTTTTCTCTCTCTCCATCCCTCGTCGCCCCCTCTTCTCTCAAACACTACCGACGTCAACCCACACACGGCGCTTGGGCGACCCCGGTAGCGTTGTTGACAGTTCCGGAAGATGAGCTCTAAAGCCGCGCTGACACGCGCACGGCTCCACAATATCACAAAGTTCAATCTTCGCCTCGATCCCGAAGCAAAAATTTTGGCTTCAAAAACTCCTTCCCAAAGTTGTGAAACGTCACTTTGTCGTCACCAATAACTTCCACAAACCACCATCTCCCGACGAGAAAGTTCTGAGCATTTACAGCCTGCCTCAGATACAACAGACCATTTGCTGTCTTACCCAAGCATCAAGGAGAATGCAGGGATTGGTGTTCCACGCGCCACACGCGCACGCCTTTCCTGTATAAAATATCTGAAGTAAATAACCAAAAGAAAGCATTGACGAACGCGCGTGCAAGATGCCATTTGTTTTAGGTTTTTGCTTTGGAAAAGTTACTACTGCTGAGGCCAGCACGTGCGGCGCGTGGAACACCAATCCCCGCATTCTCCTTGATGCTTGGGTAAGACAGCAATAGACCTATTGCTGTCTTACCCAAGCATCAAGGAGAATGCAGGGATTGGTGTTCCACGCGCCGCACGTGCTGGCCTCAGCAGTAGTAACTTTTCCAAAGCAAAACCTAAAACAAAATGGCATCTTGCACGCGCGTTCGTCAATGCTTTCTTTGGTTATTTACTTCGAATCTTTTATACAGGAAAGGCGTGCGCGTGTGGCGCGTGGAACACCAATCCCCGCATTCTCCTTGATGCTTGGGTAAGACAGCAAATGGTCTATTGGTCTATTACGTACTATTGATTCTAACGCGGCGTAGGGATGTAGGTACACGCGGGAGCGACGTCACCAGGGCAGCCGTTCAATCGCCTGGCCCCACGGTGTTGCTCGCGCGCACTCCGATCGCTTGCTATACTTCGTTTCAGCTTTAGTCCAGACGCAGCCGATGCTACAAGCGCGAGCTTGTGGCCCAGAACAGTGCTTGCACTGCACGAGCGCGCGTGCTTGGCAGGGACGCTGAAAGCCCGGAGCTCGCGCTTGTAGCTTTGGCTGCGTCTCGACCGAAGCTGAAACGAAGTATAGGGCTTTGTGTTTCACATTCTCGCTGGAATTTGAGCACTGAGAGTTTCGGATGATTGACATCTCGTCCCGCGTGACACCATCGTCGCGAGAGTCCAATCATCACGCTCCGCAAACTTCGGCCCCAACTTTGTGTTTCACGAGTTTAGCGACCGAGGACAGGCGCGTTAGCTCTGTTTGGAAAACGCCATTGAAGAAACGGTCGTGGTAACGGAGGGGGATTGCTGACTACAACGTGTTCACACCGGTGGCTGTGAAAACCTGCGTCCACACAATCGTTGAAGAAAAATCCCGTCGCTGAAGAAGATCGCCGCTGCAGTCTGTGTGTCTCTATCGCCTGGTGAGAGATTTTGAACCTCGAGTAATTAAAAACGGAACCGCACCATTTTTCCTAATCATGAGGGAAACATTTTCGAGTGAGACGACGGTACCTGAAAGCGATCATGAAGCACGAAGCTTCGTTCCAGAATGCCTGGGCCTCTCGTTGGTCAAAGAAAGGAGACTACCACGATGAAATGACTCAAATTTGAACTGTGGTTCTGCCGTCTGCTGACCAAATTGAGCCCAATAGAGCTTGTGGGAGCGAGTCTGCCACCACGGCCAGAGGCCGCTGCCGACCGCCCAAAACTGGACAGCATCCGATGCGCGCAACAGCGCACGTAGGACAGGGGCAGAAGCCTATAAAAGAAGGCACACGCCCACAGAACGGGGAGATGGACCGTGGCCACGGAGGCGTGCAGTCCGAACGCTCCGGCAATGTTTTACGTTGATACTAACAACCCATTCCTGTTACTCTAATAAATGTAGTTTCTCGTTATGGAAATCCCGGCTTCGTGTTGTTCCTCCCGGATGGGCATGCAGCAAGGCAACCCTACCACATGGCGCCCAACGTGCTTTTGCTGCCCTTCTGTCGGAACGACACGGGGCTGGGTTTCTTCTCTCGGTAAGTTTTTTTTCCAACTGCGGTGTTTCTTTTCGAAGTAGTGCTGGTATTCGCGACAGCGCGATTGCTCGTTGAAGTGGAGCCTCAAAACATTGCTTAGTCACGCGGGGGCGTGTTTATCGCTTTGGGGGCGTGTTTATTTTTCTCGAGTGGCGTATACCGCCTGCTGCCGCACAGGTTTTCTTGTCTGCTTGGCGTTTTTGTTTTTTCCCACCATGTCTCCCACACTACGGTCCGAGACGAGGGATGGCGAAAATCCTGGAGCAAGCGTGGATCCCGGAGCAGGCTCGGCGGATGCGCAAGCCGAATTGCTGCTGAAGGTGGCAGCCATCTGTGATGCGGTCACACAGCGTCTCGCTGTGCAGCAGTCACGTGAGCCGGAGCTGCGCCCCCAGCTGACGGTGCCGGTGTACACTGGCTACAACGACGCCAAGTCGATCGCCGACTTTCTGGGTGAGCTCGACGTCTACAAAGCCGCCTCAGGCGCCTCGGAATCCCTCGTGATAAGCAGAATACTCCCTCTCGCTCTACAGTCTAGCGCTGCGTGCTGGTTAAGGCTGCAACCTACGTTCACCAGCCTAGCGGAGTTCGAGCGGCAATTCCGAGCAGAGTTCCTGCCACCTGGTTACGAGTTACAAATCTTGAGAGAACTCGAGTCCCGAACGCAACATCCGAACGAAAGCCTGGTTCAGTATGTTCGCGCATTGCAGGAACTCACACGAAGGGCACAACCTAATGCCTTCGAGTCGGAGATTATAGCTCGGGTCCTCAGACAATGTCACCCAAAGTACCACGTGTACCTACACGGCCGCACCTTTGAGACCATTGAAGAGCTAGCCCGGCATGCCCGCAGCACAGAGGAGATCTTCCACGCTCAGAAGAGCTATCTCCCACCGCCTTTGGCCGCAAACTCTCTCGAACCCGCATGTGCTTGGCAGGGCCCCGAGGCAATCCCGGCGCTAAGACCTCCACGGGACTGGCACAGAGTGCCCAATCAAAGCAGCCGGAGGCGCTCCAGTTTTGGTTCAATGCGGGGCCACTGGAGGACGTCCGAAGAGCGCCCTGGTGCCGGCGACTCAAGCAGGTATTCGGACCACCACAACTGTGGACAGCGCAGCCACTTCCAAAGAGAGTGCCCTAATACAAACCCGAGGCAGAACGAAACAAATGGCGGAAGGGCTGGAAGTGAGCGGAGGGATTGTGGAAATCCGGTCAACCCTCGCGCGACTATGGGCCGTGAAAATCCGGAAGGTCACGTGGCATCCCAATCGGGAAACTATTACGGCCGGCGGCAATGAGCCCCACTGCAGAGCCGCCGATGGCCACTATCACAGCCGGGATCACGCACGCAGCGTCACTTGTTCCATCGGTATGTCGAATTCAGCCTAACAGCGAAATGATCGAGCCACGCATGACGATCACTTTGCTCGGTTTTCCTTTTGCCGCGCTTTTGGATACCGGGGCTGCTATCTCGCTTATAGGGGACGCTGCCTATGAACTTTGCAAAATCAAAAAATAACCTTTCGTTCGGCAGACACACCTCTGCAGTTAGCCTCCGGGTCAACAATATCGGCGGACGGAGCCGTAAGGCTTAAAATTTCATTTAATGAGACAAAACGGCGTCAGCGCTTTCTGTATCTCCCGGGACTCGCCGTACCCGTGATCTTGGGTCGAGATTTTATCGCAGGCGTAAGCATGACGCTCGACTTCCCTGGTGGCGGCTATCGTCTGGGAAACCAGGCGGACCTGACTCCGTTCACCAGACGAGAGAACTGCATCACTGGCCCAACCCTCCCAGCCCACTTCACAACGCCTGCAGCTGCCCTACCATCCGAAATCTCGGATACCCTGCAGAAGTGTCCGGGCACTGACCTCCAAAAGAGACAGCTGGAGGACGTCCTGCGGCCGTTCTCTTCGATGTTCACGGAGCGACCAGGGAAGACAGACATCCTGCTGCATCGAATTGAAACCGGTAACGCACCGCCTTGGAGGTGCAATCCACGCCCCATCAGCGTGCACAAAAGAGAACTCCTGGACGTGGCGCTTCAGGAGATGCTGGACACCGGCGCGGTACGTGAGTCAAAAAGCCCTTGGGCATTTCCTGTCGTTCTCGCCCCGAAAAAGATGGAACTGCCAGACTCTGCGTAGATTACAGACGGCTTAACGAAGTGTCTGTACGGGACAGTTACCCTTTTCCCAGCATTTCCTCTATAATGTACGCGCTCGGTAACGCGACAGTGTTTACCACATTGGATTGCAGCCGCGGATTCCTTCAGATCGAGGTGCACCCGTTAGACGTGCAGAAAACCGCTTTCATATGCCACAGAGGGCTGTACGAGTTCACCCGCTTGCCTTTTGGCTTGTCCAACTCGCCAGCGAGCTTTCAACGTTTGATGGACGTTGTGCTCGGAAACGCAAAGTACGAATTCGCGATGGCATACATGGATGACGTTGTTGTTTTCTCGCGTACATTCGAGGAGCATCTCGAACACTTGACTATTGTGCTTGAGCGGATGCGGAACGCGGGCCTAACAATCAATCCGGGGAAAGTTCAATTGGCCGAGCCCAAAATCAACCTCCTCGGATTTGTTGTCGATAGCGGCACGCTCCATCCTAACGAAGAAAAACTGCGCGCACTAACTGAGTACCCGTGCCCCCATGACGTGAAAAGTTTACAGCGATATCTCGGAATGATTGCATTCTATAGGGATTTCATTCCTTACTGCTCGGAGATTTCTCAGCCGCTTAATCACCTTCTTCGAAAAGGCGTCAAATGGTGTTGGAGCGAAGAGCAACAAAGCGCATTCATAGCCTTATCAAAGGCAGTGACAGAGAACGCGTGTCTGCATCTTCCCGACCTAAACCAACCATTCGTTTTGCAGACAGATGCAAGCGATTGTGGCGTCGGAGCTGTTTTACTGCAGGAACATGACGGTACACTTCGCCCGGTTGCTTTCGCAAGTCAGACCCTCAATTCCGCACAGCGTAATTACAGTGTTGCAGAAAGAGAATGCTTAGCCATAGTGTACGCGTTAAAGCGATTCGACATGTATTTGGATGGCGCAACATTCCAAATTCAATGTGATCATTTAGCGTTGTCATGGCTGAAAAGACTTCAGAACCCCGCTGGTCGCCTCGCTCGTTGGGCACTTACGCTGCAACAATACGATTACACTATTGTGTACAGGCCGGGTGCTACAAACCAAATTGCTGATGCACTTTCCCGCGCCCCCTTCCTGAGGAGCACGTGCAGGAAGTTCCAGGTCTGGTTGCGGTCGTTGATACAGCACAGGGACCACCTGATTCACGGTGGGGAACATTGGTCTCAAGAGAGGAGCTTCTCAAGGCCCAGCACGACGATGGGTTGTGCCAACAAGTGACTGCCTGGCTGGCAGAGTCCAGCCCAGTCAACACCAAGGGTGATGAACAGTTCGACTCTTACTTACTGAGCAGTGACGGACTCCTGTTGCGCTACATCCCTCAGGCTGATGATGATCTGAGCAGTTCTCCGTTTCGAACAGTGATACCTCGGAAGTTACGTAAGTCCTTCATCAGATACATGCACAGCTCTGCCTTAGCCGGACACAGCAGTGGGAGCAAAACTTACGATAAGTTGTCCCAGATTGCGACGTGGCCCGGCATGCGGCAAGATGTACTGAGGTATGCGCGTAGTTGCCCGTCATGCCAGAAAGCGAAGCCACGTGGTGGTCAACCCCCAGGTTTCATGCAACCGATCGCAAGCCAGAGCCCTTGGCAGATCTGTTGCTGTGACGTCATGGGTCCATTTCCACGTAGCCCACGCGGAAACCAGTACTTGTTCGTAGTAACAGACCATTTCACCAAATGGGTGGAGCTGTTCCCTTTACGAAAGTTGGACTCGCAGAAAATATGGGACTGCCTACTTCAAGTTTTCGCGCGTTTTGGTTTCCCGGCAAGCCTAATTTCGGACAATGCGTCGTATTTTACAAGCAAAGTGTTCGTCGATGCATGCGCGGTTCTGGGAATTGAACATAAGCGGACTTCGCCGTATCATCCACAGGCAAATATAACCGAAAGGGTAAATCGAAACCTTAAGATGATGCTTGTTGCGCATACGGAGCGTCACAAAGACTGGGATGCGAAGCTCCCAGAAATGGCCTTCGCCACCCGCACTACGGTTAACCGGTCAACCGGGCTCACCCCTGCCCAGCTCAATTTTGGCAGAGAGCTTGCCTTTCCTCTCACTAACACACTCCGTTCCACAGAGCCCAGGGCACAGGACCGCAACTACACAAAGTTCGCAGACGACCTGCGAAAGCGTTTCACTATCAACCTCAAGGAAGCCCGGGAGAACCTTGACGTTGCCAGACTGCAGCAATCCGACCAGTACAACCAGGGACGCCGAGACCTGCAGTTCGAGGTGGGAGACTTGGTGCTCCGGCGCACTCACCCCTGAGTGACGCGGCGAAAGGCTTCACGGCCTCACTGGCCAACAGGTGGGATGGTCCATTTCGTGTAGGCAAAAAGCTTTCCCCGCTTACATACACACTAATTCACCATTTCAGTGGTGAGTCCACAGGACCAACTCATGTCACCGACCTTAAACAATTCCACGTCCCGGAAGATGGTTTTTCGCAGGATCGGACCGATGCCGAGGACGGCCCGGTCCCGGACCCCCCTCGCCGCCACACAGGCGGTACAACCTGCGACGTCGGTGACGGCTGAGAGAGAAGTCGTAGAGCGGTGGACAAGATTCTTCTTATTTTTTTTTCTTCTTTCTTTCGGGTTTCGAGCGTTGTACCTCGATCGTATATCATCCCGCGGATCTGATCGCCTTTTTGAGGGGGGGAAATATTGCGCGATTGTGTGCCCACCCCAGATCCTTTATCTTTTTTTTATGCAATATGGAGCCAGGGGTTACACATGAGAGTAACCCATGGCAATTGCTCGTTCTGATCTACGAAGATGGATCACGGGCAACGCCACCACCAATCCCGGCAATCAGGACGCCAGGATCCCAGGACACGTGGCGGTCCCAGTCACCGAGAGCGGCAACCGGCGAGGCCCTACCCACGGAACCGCGGCCAGTGGGCAAGACGTTCCACAGGCACCGGAAACTGCAACTGCCAGCGATGCCGGGAACGGCGACCAAGGACGACCGCGACCTGGAGCGCGCCCTAGCGCTCGTACAGCGCCGCCGTCCACACCCTCGACGACGACCCCCTCCCAAGGACGACCACCACAACACTGGCATCGACATGCCAGACGCTTAAGGGGGGAAGTGTGGGAGCGAGTCTGCCACCACGGCCAGAGGCCGCTGCCGACCGCCCAAAACTGGACAGCATCCGATGCGCGCAACAGCGCACGTAGGACAGGGGCAGAAGCCTATAAAAGAAGGCACACGCCCACAGAACGGGGAGATGGACCGTGGCCACGGAGGCGTGCAGTCCGAACGCTCCGGCAATGTTTTACGTTGATACTAACAACCCATTCCTGTTACTCTAATAAATGTAGTTTCTCGTTATGGAAATCCCGGCTTCGTGTTGTTCCTCCCGGATGGGCATGCAGCAAGGCAACCCTACCACAAGCCTTCCAGTTATGTTCATACCGTAGCACGAGGACCTTGATATGGTGCACCGCTGGCAACATGTATCGACGTTGGATTGGCTGAGTCATCCAAAACCTTCAGAACTTGACCGAGAGCATCTAGTGTGAGTCGAATGAGGATAGCGGATGAATTATAAAATAACGAAGAACAGAATGCACTGTTTTAATCTCGAGTGAAGCTACGACCATCACTCGAGCAGTAAATCTCACCGTCATTGTCAAACCAAGAAAACCAAGGCCCCAATATTGAATGTTTTTCCCAACTAGGATGGTCATCTGAGGAGGCGGTGTATCCATGCCGTACAAGTGGCTATATCAAATCCCAAATATTCCGACAAACTTAATAACCTTTAACAAATGAGGTTCATTGCTTCGTCATCAATTTTCTTGGTGTAGACAACACTGCAAGAAAACAGAATCAGTCAGATTTCAGTTCACAAACTTTTAGAGCTGCGAGTATTTTGCGAAATTAATTATGTAGAGGACTAAAGCGCAGAAAACACGAACAAAAAGAGAGTCACATACAACACGGACTGGCGCCAGTCCGTGTTGTATGTCTCTTCTTCGTCCGTGTTTTTTTGTGCTTTTTAGTTCTCTACATCACAGTGAACCAACTTGCCCAATCCAAAGTTTGAATTACGTATGCTTACGTCGGTGGGTGAGCCCAGATCGAAGCAACAGTGAGAAAAAAGTCAAGATAAATGGGACGTATGTACGTGAGAAGTATAGTCCTGATAGCGTCTCCATCGAGGATGTTTTCCCTCCAGATTTGAAGCTTTGAAGTTTGAAGTTTATTTGGTTTCTCACGGCATAGGTTCGGTAGGGAGGTAGAGACAAAAGGCATTTCTGCCTGACTGGGCCTCTACCCCCACAGTTCATTACAGCACAACTTGCATTAGTTGCCATCTATACGTAAAGAAAGTAATCAAAATACATATATCTACAGAGCAGCAAACATGCACACTTTTTACACAATATCGTAGAAAAAACATTTTACGAATATAAACAAGGATTAATATATCCTCATATGAATATAATATTACAAAAAATAGAAAAAATAGAAAAACAATTCACAAAATGTCTTAAAATTCTAAACCCACCTAGATAATGCCACACAAAGATGACTATCATTCATACGACATCGATTCGTAATCAATGACGTATAATCACAAAGTGAAAGGAGCAAAAAATGATCAAAGGAGCAAAAAAAATGATCAAAGGAGCAAAAGAAATAAGAAAACAATTCACAAAAAGTTTTAAAATTCTAAACCTAGCTAGATAATGCCACACAAAGATGACTATTTTTCATACGACATTGATTCGTAATCACTGACTCATAAACACAAAATAATCAAAAAAGCGAAAAAAAAATCACAAAAGATATGTACACAAAAGGTTACAGCCATGTAACAAACACATTCGTCATTGCAACACTGGTAGGCGCAAAAACAAAACAATTTCTACTACGTGTAATATATATCGTTTTGTACAAGGGTGTGTCTGATGCTACTGTTGTATTTATTAAATGATACTGTAAAATCAGTAAAATCAGTACGCCCTTCAAAAATGTTTAGTAATGTAGGAACCTGATAATTTAGTTTTTGTTTTCCATAATTTGTCCTGACCTTAGGAGTCTTGTGTTTGGCGTTTCTAAGGAGATAGGGTTGCGATGGCACTTCATCCATTTGATAGAGTTTTTCTTTGTATATTGTCTGCATAAGTTTAAAGTAATAAATCTGGTTTGCTTTAAGCATGTTATGTTTTGCAAAATATAGACTGCTATAAAAATCCCGAACATTTCCTTCATAGTTTTCTAAAATGCGCAAAACCTTTTTCTGAAGAATAATTAATTTGCTATAATTTGTGGAAGTGGTTGTCCCCCATGCCATAATTCCATAACAAAGTTTTGAGTAAAACAAAGAGTAATATAAGTTTTTGATAAGCCACTTTGGTAATAAATTTGCTATTTTATATATTGTAGGGTTTCCCTTTCCCCTAGCTCGTCCCCGAGTGAACAACGCCACACCGTTCTCTGTTGTGACCGTTTATTGCCTCTGGGTGGTGCCGCGGGAACTCTGGTCGGCCGATGGTCGCCGGCCCGGGCTGGTGTTGACTTGCCCGTGCCCCATGTCGTCGCCGGATCCAGGATGCCGATGGCTGCCCGCCGTGCCGATGTCGTGGCCTCGCCGGAGCCCCCGAAGGGGAAGCGGCCCGATGTTGTGTCCGGTGCAGGTGGTGGTCGCAAGCCAGCGGCGAGAAGTCCCCCGCGCCGGACGCTGTCCCTCCTTATCAGCTAAAGTCGTGCTCGGGAGAGCGCCACCTGGCGTATCACTCCCACCAATCACACGTGCGGTGGGTGGAGAGGATGTCACGGAGATGTTGCCGGAGGAGAGGGGGAAAAGGGGAGGTGCGCCCCTGGCGACAGGAACGATGGGGACTGCCAGGTTCCCACACTACCCTCCCCTCAAATCTCGAGTCCGAGTACGTGGAGGCCGCACAGTCGCGCACACACACACACAGCACTGAAGAGTCCCAGCGCACTCCACGTAGCGAAGTCCCAGAACACGCAAACACTTAAAATTACCAACACTACGAAACGCTTACTAAACAACTCAATCTCCTATCGCGACACAATAATATAAAACCGTAAACAAACGCGGATGCAGTGCACTTCCCGACACTAAAAAACAACAAAGCCGAAACGTTTTAGGAAAAGCTAATTCAGGACGGAGTATCTTTTAACTGAACTGAACAAAGAACTGCGAACTTGCGCACTAGAAAGCGTACCCACTATCACCGAACCAAATCCCGGCACCGCATGACTAAGGAGTCTTCTTGCAAGCACCGAGACGGGTCCGGCTCAAGCAAGCAAGCAGTCCAGAACGCTCTGACGCAGCACTGAAGATGGCAAGACAAAGGGGTCGAAAAGCAGCGAGCTCAAAACGGATTATCTCTCTTGGAACTAACCTGAACAAAAGACTACGAACTCGCGGATTAGAATGCGTACGCGCTATCGCCAAACCAATCCCCGCACCGCATAACTGAAAAGTCTTACTGCAAGCGCTGGGACCGGTCCGAGTCAAGCGAGAAAGCAAACCAAAACGCTCCAACATGCCGAGCTATTCCGAATCTACAACAGAAAACTTATTCGCGCAAGATTACATCCGGTGGTGGGGACGAGCTCCAGAACCCTGTTTTTCTGCACCGAAAAACTCCGAAGCGGTATCTACAGTTTTCCCACTGTGTTCCAACACGCGCTTGCAACTCCACACCGAGGCGCTCATCACTGCAGCGAAAACCGTTAGTACTCTAAACCTGCCCGGTCTCGCACATCTCCGAAGCTAACCTCCCGCTCGCCAGACGGCTAGTACTTTAAACCTGCCGGTCTGACCAAAAATGAAACAATAACCTCTCGTCCCATCACCGAACAACCGATAAAACGAAGGTCTTGGTGTCACTCCTCCGCCTGAGTCACGCGAGTCCGAGAGAGATACCGACGTAGGCGGCATCTAAGCACATAAAACAGGTGATTCCGAGCAACATAACTTGCGGAAGTCTTAGAGTCACTCGGTCACCATCACACCGAAATTGCGAACTAAAACGAAACGATTCCCGTGCGTCTCGGACTGCGCAGCGCCACCACGTACCACGAACAAACGAAGGTCGTTCGCGGAAGCTAAAACGGGCTGCATAAGTGCGTCGGAATCAGCAGAAACTAATCTATCCCGAAGAATACCCTCGCGCCAACTGCAATACCAGCAGCATACAGCGCCGGCGGGGGCGCGGCCCGACTCCCGGAGTCCGTCATAGCAATACCAGCTACTTTGCGACGTTAACGGCCGGCGCCCCGCCCGACTCCTTGGAGCCAAAGAAACGCGTATATTTACAAACCCAGACCGAACTGCTGATCCTTCGCTACTCTTGTTGCTAACCATAGATTCCCGCCGGACACAAGGTGCCCGCTCGGTCTCGAAATCGCCTTCGGAAGTAATAAAATCTGTACTACGCCTAAGACGAAGTTGGTGGCGCGTAAAGAACCAATTTAACGGAAAAAGGTTCGCCTCAAGCCTGGAGAACATTTTATGTGGGGTTACGCAATGGAAACAATCACGTAATCTGCCTTTCTCTCCTAACCATTCGCCGCGAATACTATCTGTATTCTATAAAACCTGATAACCATTCCCTTTCCTAAATAAAGATAGCGCCTCAACAGTACCTTAACTACCCTGGAAAACCCGCGACACGACAAAGGAGCGATTCAAACAAAGACCTAGGCCTAACTCTAAGAACAATGAAAAGGAGCGCATGGTCACGACCAAATAACCAAAATACTAAAAGCGACGCGGAGGAAAAGGCCGCAACCCTCAGAAGCTTAGCGTAAAAAGCAAGACAATACAAGATCAGAACGCGACGGAGAAACTGACCCCAGCGCGAAAAACGTTCACCCACGTGGTGCGAACGGAAAATACAAAAACGGAACACAAGTCCAACTCACAACAAAATGTAATACTAAAATAGTCATTGAAACGCGTAAAGACAACTGACGATACTAAGCCAACTAACGCGGCCGGAGAGTCGTCGAAGGTGCGAACTCACACGGTCTTCCTTCTTCGTGGGCGACGCAAACAAAGGGGCTCCGGGATGGCCTGGGCGGGTGGCGTCCATACGGTCTTCCTTCTTCGTGGGCGACGCAAACAAAGGGGCTCCGGGATGGCCTGGGCGGGTGGCGTCCATCTTGGGGGAACCGGCGGCGGGATCTTGGGCATGCCTGGGGAGAGCTTCCCGCGGCGACGGCGTCTTCCGGGCGCCAGAGCAACGGTCACCAGAGCAGCGTGGAATTGCGGGCGATTCGCCCAGGAACGAGCAGGCCCCACGTTGGTGCGCCATTTTGTGGGGTTTCCCCATTCCCCTAGCTCGTCCCCGAGTGAACAACGCCACACCGTTCTCTGTTGTGACCGTTTATTGCCTCTGGGTGGTGCCGCGGGAACTCTGGTCGGCCGATGGTCGCCGGCCCGGGCTGGTGTTGACTTGCCCGTGCCCCATGTCGTCGCCGGATCCAGGATGCCGATGGCTGCCCGCCGTGCCGATGTCGTGGCCTCGCCGGAGCCCCCGAAGGGGAAGCGGCCCGATGTTGTGTCCGGTGCAGGTGGTGGTCGCAAGCCAGAGGAGAGAAGTCCCCCGCGCCGGACGCTGTCCCTCCTTATCAGCTAAAGTCGTGCTCGGGAGAGCGCCACCTGGCGTATCACTCCCACCAATCACACGTGCGGTGGGTGGAGAGGATGTCACGGAGATGTTGCCGGAGGAGAGGGGGAAAAGGGGAGGTGCGCCCCTGGCGACAGGAACGATGGGGACTGCCAGGTTCCCACAATATACAGCCTAGTGTTCTCGATAGGTCCCCTTTTAATTTGTTCACGTGAGTGTTCCAAGTAAGTGCTTCGTGAAACCAGACACCGAGAAACTTTTGTTCTATAACCTGAGATATGGGAGTGCTATTATATATCAGTTGTATTACACTATTGTCGTGCTTATTGATAGGTCTAAATATAATGTACTTTGTTTTGTCCACATTTAGTTTAAGCGTGTTTGTTTCCAGCCATTTTGAAAGTTTATGAAGATAATCATTTGCCTGTTGTTCTAAGGACGCTTTTGTATTGCTGCAGAAGAAAACATTGGTATCGTCAGCGTACATTACCATATGTGGGGAATTTGGGATGTCTGTAATATCATTTATATATATAAGAAAAAGTAGTGGGCCCAGTATGGAGCCCTGGGGCACTCCATATTTTATTTCTAATTGCTGAGAAGCGGCGTTACTGACTTGTACAAACTGCTTACGATTTCGGAGGTAGGACTTGATTAGGTCAGACGCTACGCCACGTACACCACAAGTCTGAAGTTTTGACAGTAAGATATTGTGTTGTATCGAATCAAAGGCCTTGCTCAAATCTAGAAATAACCCGAGTGTATATAGTTTATTTTCGATGTTGGTTATAATTATGTCTTTTATATTCGTAAGAGCAAGTTCAGTCGATTTGTCCCTTTGAAAACCATATTGGGACCTAGCGATTACGTTGTATTTTGAAAAAAACCTTTGCAATCTAACGTTTATCACGCTTTCAAATATTTTTGAGAATATTGGCAAAACAGATATTGGTCGGTATTTTTCTAGGTCATTTTTGTTTCCCCCTTTATGCACCGCACTAACCCTTGCGACTTTGAGTTCGTCCGGATATATTCCTGTTTGCAGCATGTTGTTTATAATATGTGCCAGGACTGGGCTTATTATATTTGAAACCATTTTAACTGGCAAGGATTTTATTTCGTCAGCCCCAGCCGCTACACTTGTCTTTATATTTTTTATCAGATTACTAACTTCGCATGGGGAAGTAGGCTCGAGCATTATAGAGCTTGAGATATTTGTAGTTTTATTTGTGGAACTGATTTTGCTGCCAGTTTCCTTTCTCGCGGAGCACCAACGTTTACAAAATGCTCATTGAGGGTATTTGCAAGTTCCTCACCACCTATATTTCTACCGTTTATAGTTATGTTATCCACACCACAACGAACAGAGTCTTTATTTGTTATGCTATTAACCGTGTCCCACAGTTTCTTCGGGTTATTGTAAATACTATGAAACTTGCTCAAAAAGTATTCAGATTTTGCCCTCTTAAGGTCGGAACTAAGCTTATTCCTGATTTTTTTAAATTCACTCAGCAGCGCTTTATCACGCGACCTCACGAAACAATGGTACATGTTATTTTTTATTCTAATTCTTTTGTATAGGTCGTCATCCACCCATGGCTTACGGAGTTTGGGTTTTGCCTTTTTTCCTTGTAATATAGGGAATGCACAATCATATAACTTCTTAAATTCACTTAAAAACTTGCTATAAGCAGTGTCCGCACTTTCTTCTAAGTAAACGTCTGTCCAATCAAATCTCTTAACGAGTTCATGAAATGTGCTAAGTGTTGTTTCGTTTATTTTTCGGTAGCAGTAATTAACTGGGTCAATTTTTTTGCCTTGTTTCGGACGGCAGCTTAGGCAGAAAATGGGCAGGTGGTCACTAATGTCCTGTGTGCAAATTCCAGGGTACAATTCAGTTTGGTTAATGTTTGTTATGCATACGTCTATTGATGTGGCACTCTCAGTTGTTATTCTGGTTGGTAGCGATATCACGTTTGAACATCCATAGGACAGAACGAGGTCATTGAAATCGGTCGCGTGAGACTCATTTGCAAGTGTGTCGATATTTATATCACCCATAACCATAAAAGAGTGCTTCGTTAAACAAAGAAAATTAAGCAAGTTGTCAAAGAAATCAAGAAACACAGATTTGTTTCCCGTGGGTGGTCTATATGCAGCAACAACAAACATTGTTTCCATGCGAACAACTAGACACTCAATATCTGCATTGATTACAGAATATTCGTCCACAACAGTAAAAGAAATAAAAGACTCTAGATATATCAAAATTCCACCTCCTCGTTTTTTATCTCGGTTTAAATTTACGCAGTTGTAATTCGCAAATGTTCCGTTTCAATTTACGAACATTTGGCTAAGAAATAAGTGATATTTATTTCAGTTAGCGGCTTTATCTTGCAGTTTTTCCACCGGGGAGTGCTGTAGTGGTACCCTTGACTTGGGTTTGCGTATTAAATGTACAACCTACCACAGTCCGTCGGAGAGTGGTACAGTCTACGTGTCACGGTGCTGTTTCATTGTTGAAAACCGAAAACGCTCCTCCACCGGCCTGGCTACTTTTACTTTGACTGGACAGCGACAAAGCGGTGCGTTCCTATAGCGACGCCGCGCATGCGCGTTGGGGCCTGGGACGATTGGGTTGCGGCGATGTTGTCGGGGTCGCTGATTGGAGTTCCTGTGCTCTTTTTTCGTGTTGGGATTGTTAATTCTGCGTCTTTCCAAAAACGTCTCACCGCTCAAAAATGTGTTACGACGAACCTCAGAGGACGTTACGAGCTACCGAAGCCAATTCAATGCCCAGTGTCACGGGACCTTCGAGTAGGAGCGCATCGGCGCGAGGGACACCTAGTCACGTGATCCTTTGTCGGCCCCGGATTGGCTGGGATGGCTCGCAGCGTCCCCTGCGGTCCATCGTACAGTGAAACGAGGTTTAGGGGGAACTCACCCGGCAGTCATATCTGAGTGTGCTGCTTAGAGCGCAAGCTCAGACCGAGCTCACCTATAATAGGCTGCTAAGACCGGCAACCTTGATGGTGTGAAATGAACGTTGCAAAACGACTGTAAAAGCTCGCCGTCAGCACGCGCTTAGGCAGTTGCGCACACAGCTATGGCCGCCAGTGAATACTCCCTATATACGATTCTAACATTTACAAGTCCTCAGCCCATCATGCGATCTCCACAGCCCAGCACGTGCACGTTCGTTGCTTCAGGAAAGCGACCAAATCACGCACCATACGCACGAACAATGAAAATGGAAGCGGCCAGGAGCCCTTTTTGGAAAGGTCTATTGGGGGCATTCACGGAACGCCTTAGTTGAGTGCGCTGTTCAGAGCGCATGCTCAAAGCAAGCTCACATTAATTGGCTGCTAAGACCGGAAATCTTTAGGGCGTGGAGCGCAAGCCGCAAAAGAACTGCGGAAGCTAATCGTCAGCACGCGTTCAGCAGTCCGCACCCTCAGCTATGGTCGCTCCAGAGGCAGTCTAGGCGATCTACAGCACGCGTCCCTGGTTTTGGGAGTGTACGTCCTTTATTCTTGGTCAGTACGTGCACGAAAGAACGAATGCAACTAAAATATTTGTTTTATTTTACGGAAATAATAAAGTAATTATATGTTAAATGTGTGGTTTTCTGGCGATACGCATGTGTTACGAAAGCGTAAGTACTTCGTTCTATAGAACTTATGAAAAACAGGGAAAACTCGCACACGCACACAGACACGCATATACACACATACTTGTACATGTTACTAAAAAAGTAAGGAATTACAGTTACAATTACTCAAGGCTAAATAGTAATTAACTGCGGTTACAATTACACTTCCATCAAAGTAAGTGACCGTTTCACCGAAAAGCAATCCGTTACTTTTGTGTCTTTACTTCCAACTGTGAGTAAAGAACAAAAGGAAAGAGGGTTGGATGGATAAATGGATGGCCGTTAAAGGCTGTACCCTTTGTAACGTGGGGTAACTTTAGTTACCTATCCTAAGTCTAAAAAGACAAACATGTGATTCATCCCAACCTTCTAAGCCAATTTTTCTCCCTAACTATCACCAGCCAGTGTGGGATATCAGCAGGATGAGGGGATCGTGCAAAAGAACTAAAAACATCTCCCCCTCACTCCTCTTCCGGCGAAGGAGTCGCCATTTTCCTCTGGTCAAACCTTGTCGTCGTTACCCCAGCACCGGGCTCACTAAGTGACAGGGTTGAGACTTTGGGCCGGAGCCACGCAGGAGGGTGCCCCAATCTACCTCTGTCCCGCCTGTCCCCAGCTGTATTGAGTTAGTTGTGCACCATTCAATTTTTCTAGATAACTTCCATCAATCTTCTAATCGCCTCTTTGTGACTGTAATCAGTGTCTGTCTTCTGAAATTTGGCCCTATACCTTCCTTGTCTTCAAAACTCCCGCTCTGGCCTCAAGCAGTAAAGAACTTCCCAGCGAATTGTCAAACAGAATTCCTTTCTTGTTTTTGCGACCTGTACAGTGTTAAATGTAAACATTTTCGACGGACATCCGTCTGGTTAGGAATGATTTATAAAACTTCAATTTGAAACTCTATAACCAAGCTTTATTAAAAGTAAAAATCCCGACGTTTCGGAACCAACTCGGTCCCTTGATCACGGGTGACTGTGTTTTGTCCCGCGGAACAAAAACAGTCACCCGTGATCAAGGACCGAGTTGGTTCCGAAACGTCGGGATTAGTTTCAAGTTGAAGTTTTATATGTACAGTGTTAGAGCTGTTTTTTTCCTGCATTCTTCCCTCCCACGTTAGTCGAGTGTTTCCTGTTGTTGCCAGCAACACTTTATTGACTTCAGTGTCTTGAGTAACTGCTGGGCTCTCAAAAGTCTCGTCAGGCGTCTTGCCTGGTTTGTTCAGGGAAGATGTCGACTGCCACACTGAAGCACCGAATGGAAGCACCTTCGAGCACATTGCAACGCACTGAATGGAAGTACCATATCGTGCCACACGAATGCATGATGCACTGCATAGTGCTTCTCTAGCGAAGCGATGGAAGTGCTCTTTCACACTGGAGAAAAAGCAATGTCTTTCAGCCGTTCCCTGATCCTATTGGAATCGCTGAAATTGTAAAAGTCGTCATACAACTGGCCAAACCTGCAATAAGAGTGTACCTCAACGCGGTGTACCTCGGTGCGGTACACCGCGTGCAAAATAACTTCAAATTTATTTTTCACGTGCGTGACGTCACTATTGTGACCAAGTTTTCGTAGACATTCCGGGACCAAGTTTTCGTGACATCACCTTCCCAACTTAGTAGCCCCTTCCAAATTTATTTTGACGTGCGTGATGTCACTTTCGTGACTAAGTTTTCGTGACACCGAGTTCCCGACTTTGCACCCCGTTCCATGTGCGGAGAAAGACGTGGTTTTTACGTCAAAAGAAGGATATCCTGAGGCCAGAACTCACGAAGTGCTGTCTTAGGCTACGTCAACCCTAGCTAAGAAGTTCGTAAGTTACGAACATCGTAAGGAGAAATCGGTATTCACGCACGCGTTATTAAGTGAGAGGAGGAATGCGACGTTCTCGTACGGAAAAAAATGAAAGACGTTTACAACTGGCTGTAATGCCGAATTAGAGCGCAGCTCCTGAGGAAGAGGAGAGGAGGGTACAGTGAAGAGGTATGGCCCTCCTCCTCCCCCGTACCCTCTCATCCTCCCTCCCTCATTCTACCTTCCTCCTCCCTTCCTCCTCCCTCCCCCTCTCCCCCCTGCCCCTCCCTCCCTCGTGCCTCGTTACGTAACTCGTGACCCTCGTGACGTCACTCATAAAGGCCTCTTGAAGGTCGTGACCTTCACTGTGAAGGTTGTGACTTTCGTCGTCACCTTCACGAGTGACCTTCGTGGCGTCACTCGTGACCCTAGTCACCCACGTGTGACGTCATTATGGGACACATCCCATGATGCAACGCGCTGGTTACGGCGAAGGCCGACGCCGCTCAAGCCGGTAACGGGCGCCTAAGAGCTGCGCTCTAAAACTAGAACTTCCGGCGTCCGTAAGCTCCCGATCCCCCGGCCTACTAGCTATGGCGACAGCGTCTTCGGCAACACGAACAACCAATCGAAGAGCTCGGCATGGTTCGGAGCACGTAGATTTTTAATACCAACAGACGCAAGCGGCTTTTCCGCCGACGCCTCTCTGGGGATCTTGTCCGTGCATTGAAATGTCCACGCTAACAGGATTTAAACGAACCCGAATGCCGAGGCCGGGATAACCACCTCCGTCGACTGCTACGAATTGGATCGCTACGAAATCAACGCAACTGTCATTATTGCTAGAAGCGAGACTGCCCGCGCCGCTCGTTTGCAAAGCGGAGTTTATGGAAACAAGTCGCCGGGGCGTTTTTCGCGGCCTCGGAGATACAGGAGAGAGCCAACGTCCAAGAAGACACGTTTGAACGACGAGAGTGTCCGCAAGAGCCACGTAAATATCCGTTCACACTCAGAGCGGACGCGCGCGTTTGATCGAAGCGTTGGTGTGCGTGTTAATAAGCGGTTCGAGACCGATGCTGACGTGACACTCGGCAGATGAAGGGTGGACCGGCATCGCGTAGCTCGCACAAACTGCTGTAGCTCCGACAGGGTTGACGTTCGTCGAGTCGGAATAAAAATGGCATGCTCATAACAAAGTGTACATACCATATGTTCCGAAGGTAATTCGTTTATTTGAGCACTATATCACACAAAACAAGGAGATAGAATCGATGACAGTGTCCCCTTTCGACGAGAGCGTTCGTCACCGCTCCCTCGGAAAACAAAGGGATGACAAGGGGAAGAGACAGACCTCCTTATCGAAAATTGGTCAGCGATCAAACTATTCGTACTGGAAGGGTCCAAGGGTCGCGGGGGCATATTCTGTTTTTTTCGCGAATAAAAATGTAACGATTTATATGAACCCGTTATATATATATATAAGTAGAAAAATTTCCATTACTCCAGGAAATATGTAATTATTCAAATTACTAATAAATGTAAGGAACTATACAAGTAATTTCGTTATATGTAACGGATTACGCACAAGTCGTGCATACACACAAACCCAGGCACGCACACACGCATTCACATACACAGAGAGTAAATGGAATTGCTTACAGGACCAACGTGGACTCTTCATCTCGAATGGACTGTTCGGTACCTGCAGAGACGTCGGTGACAGTGATTCGCGTTTCGGAGCTCCTCAATTTTTCCATTGTATGAGATTCGGCCTTTTCATGAGACTCTGCCAACTGGAAGAATCTCACAGAAATCACGCTATACTTGCTACGAGTCGATTGATCAAAACACGCATCTCTAAAAGCGGTCTGAGTCAAAGGACAACAACGCCTAGGGAACACACAATGACGAGGCAGCACAGCGCGCAACGTCATTGGCTGAGGTCGAGAGAAAACGAAGGCACCTGGACGGATTTGGGGCTAAACAAACGCACGAGGTACGCAAGGAGCAGACCAACTTGCACGCCATAGAGAAGATCTGCGCATGACATCGGAGATTCCCCAGAAATTAAAATTACCGGGGGTGTCTGAATGTCCAAGGGTCTGGAGGACGGCAAGGCACAAGGTATTTACCTCATTTTGATTTCGCAAAGTTTTTCTACGTGGACAAAGCGTGCATCCAAACGCTGTGTCAGCGTTTGGATGCATGTGCATGTCTTTAGTTTAGAGGCAGGCTGCTTGTCAATATATGTCCCCCGAGGAGCACAGAGACCCCCTGCCACTGGCGGTCGCGAGAACGTGCGAACCTCCCCTCTGTTCCCCTTCCCGTCTATGGGAGGAAGCGGCAAAGAAGCTGGGCAGCGCGGCTGAGAAGCGACAAAACGGCTCGTGTTTTGAGGTCACTGTGACGTTAGCTCCATATAGAAACCGCTTTTGAGCCAACGCGCTCGAGAAGACGATTTCACGCATTATAAACATTGTTTTTTTTCTTTTTTTCAGCGGAAGATTTTTTAAGGGGTTGCCCTAAGACAAACTGTGTGTGTGTGTGGTGTGGGGGGGGGGAGGTAGCACACGACAAAACAGTACGGTCAAAAGAGCACGCGTCAGAACAGCACCGCGTCAAAACAGCACGCGTCAAAACAGAACGCACGTAAAATCATGCTGTTTGTTCCAATGTATGACACATTATTAGCAGCACGCGCCTAAATTCAGTACTTGCTGCTAACGTGCTCAGCAAGACATCTGCATTGTCCTTACATTTCATTATCCTCGCTTGTATTATTACCTGCGCCGTTATATTTCATTACATACTTCTACGCAGCCTGCAAGCGTCGGTTATTTCTACTTGCTGGTTCCTGCTGAACTACAACTTCTCCGGTGCGAAACTGAAGCGGCGAAGCGAACGCTCGCGGCACATAAAATACTGGCGTGGCCGCGAATGACGTCACATGCGTGCTATGTATAGCTTTTCGTGCACGTTCAGTAACATAAAAAAACCTTCCCACTGCGAGTCAATAAAGCTAAGTTTCTTGCAGTTTTCTTAATGACTGATTGATTATTGACTGATGAACGTTTTATATCTTTACAAATGCGGCACCCCATTTACCCAAAGAAAGAATGAAGATCACAATAGACGAGTTTAGGGGAACTGCTAATGAAACGTTCATTTGATATATACTCTCGTTTACATATAGCTTAATTATACGCAGTAAGAAGAGCGACAGCCCAGAAGAGTGTCAATGAGGGACTATGTGCCATACAGGGACCAGCCGTTCCGTAGTGTTCTCTAAGATTCGCGTATGGCTTTGAACCTGATGGAGTCCATCCTCTTTGGCCGTCGATCATAGTCTCCTTCGGGTAAATAGGGTGGCACATTTGTTTCGATATGAAACGTTAACGGGTTAACAATCTATCAGTCATTAAAAAGGCGGCGACAAATTTAGCTTCGTCGGCTTGCGGAGGAAAGGCTTCGTATTACTGAACATGCACGAGAAGCTATCAGGAGGTAGTAAAGAAATAACGGCGCAGGTAATAGTATCATGTCATATAACGGTAGATAATAAAATGTAAAGCAAGATAATAAAACCGGAGACACAGGAACAAGACGACTCACACAACACCGCCTCAGACACAAGCTAAACAGTTTGATTCCCAACACTCCCTTTGTAGTAAACAACCCTCAGCCGACGCAGTAAAAGTGAAAAAAAACAGCAATGCTATAAAGGGAGTGGTGTGAATAAAACTTGTTTGCTTTGTATGAGACGGTGTTATGTGTATCCTTCTTGTCCCGTGTCTCCGGTTTTATTATGTTGCTTAATATACACCAGCTCACGTGTGCCTTAACTCTTCTTTCAGTTAATAAAATGTAACGGCAACAGAGATGTTCTGTTGAACACGTTATCAGCAAGTACCTAAATTAGGCGCGTGCTGCTAATAATGATTCCCACAGCGAAGAAAACTGCGTGCATTTACGTGCGCGCCGGCTCTTCTGTCACTTTGCTATTTTGACGCCGTGCTGTTTTGTCGCGTGCTGTTTTGAAGCCCGTTGTCCTGTCGCTGTTCTGTTTTGACGCGGTGCTATATTGACGCGCGCTGTTTGTGGCCGTGCTGTATTGTCGCGTGCTGTACTGTCGTGTCCTGCTCTGTCGTGGTGCCCACAACCCTTGCAAAACAAGCAGACGACCTTGCGCTCCGCATTGCTTCTAGCCCACCATAACGATACTTGTAATGCGAAAACAGACCTATCAAGGGGCTACAAAACTCTATACAGGGTACCCCCCCCCTCCCAATAAAAACAGAACAAAAAACTTAGTTTTTTATATTGCAAAAATAAACTATACGCATCGCCGAACGCTCATTTCTCCGCCCAAATGTAGTCCGAAGATGTAAAAGTTTCGGCACTAATTGGTATTTTGTTCAGCAGTTTAAGTGATTTCCTCAAAATTCCAATGGCAAAATGGCGACCGACGGAGCTCTCGAATGCATGGAGCTCTATAGGTGGTATTCGCTGTCGGCCATAGCTGTGCTCGCTGCTGCTGAGCACGTGCTGACGGCAGGCTGCCACGACGCTTGTAACACGCACATTGCACACCATCGGGATTGTCTTCTTTGGGAGATCAGAAATAAGAACTCATCAGCTTGAGTATACACTGTGAGCAGTCGTCTCAAATATGGCGTCCAGCGAGTATACCAGCTATTGCGCCGGTTACCAGAAAATGGACGAAAATGGGCCCCATTTTCCCATTAATGATTCCAGAAAATCACTTAAGTTTTTGAATAAGTTAATGGTTAGGGCTGAAACTTTGGCAGCTGGCTCAAACCACTTGCGCGACATTTGGGTAGAGAATGAGCGTTGAGAGGCGCGTAGTTAAATTTAAAAAAAGCACACACAGTAAATTTTCTTGTTTTTGTTTTTTGATGGGGGGAGGAATACGCTGTAGTATTTTACGCTGCTTGGTTACCACGACACCCATAACTGCATATCATGGTTCGTACACGGGACGTCTCATCTCCGGCACTCGTAGGTCGGTTATGGGTCGCACCGACTGGAGAAGTTCGGCTAAAGTCGCGTTATTCACTTTTCGGCTCACCGGAACTCATGACGACCCGAACGGCCCTGGAAGATGCAAAGCTTCGTCTCCTTCTGCCAATGTAATCTTTATGACGATGAGACCATTCATTGTTGTGCGAAATGCTCGAGGCAGGGTGCCGCGCGCCACTTCTGGGATGAACATGGCGTCTGAACTCTAGCTCAGGAGCTCCGCTGTGCCGCCGTGATCTTCCCAAGGGCTGCACGTTGCACGTGCCTCGTGCATCGACGCACTTTGCGCTACTTTTGAAACATGAGGGGGGCTTCAGTACAGACTTCCGCGTCTCAAACTGTCGAAATACCTTGACTTCCAGTGTGGGCGAGAGCGCTGTTTTGCCGCCGCCTCGAATTGCCGCCGCCTCGAAAATAGAATATATTTTGGATATAAGCGCAACCGTCACCCATTCTCGTTTTAAAAACCTCTTTATTTTTTTAGTGTTTGCAGGTTGAAATGTTTTATTATTTTTTCGTCGCCCATAGCGGATATGCTTACCAGGTGGCCGGGGGCGAGAGTAAGCGAAAAACGTCAAAAGAATTGTGCCTCCTCTAATGCAAAATCCGATCACGAGAAAAACAAATGCTGCAAAATTTTGTACGCCGCCGTACAGAGCCGTTTGTTGGCTTCTCCTGTCGTAGCAAAGATCAAAGCTAAGACGCTAAGAGCGTGAGCCAAGAGATGCCGTTTCACGCGTTCCAAAAGAGATATTAAAAAGAAATCGTCTGGACGCTAGATATTCTGACGTCACCACTCAGATCTATGGCTCTGGCCCCCAAGATGGGTTAATATTTCGTAATGAGCCATCCGCAGACTGTCGCCGCGAAGCGGCACATGAACGAGGGGGGGGGGGGTAATTTGATTTCAACATCGTCATTCATCTTTCATCTTATATCAGCCCATAATCATCGTTACTAGTTGCCTTTCCGTGGTGCCATGGCTCTCCTGAGATTTTAAAGATTACTATTACTAATTATTCAATAGTGATTTCTTGCACTCCTTAATAGACCTCCTGGCTTGCAGGTGACGAGGGGAGGCAGGTAGCCCATGCCAACGTTACTAGATCAGCTCAGTTGACAAGCTCTGCTTTAGCCGCCTTCGGAAAGCCGGCCCCCACCGTTGGCGCTGGCGTGGTGCCGCTCGTCGTCAGTGCAGCCGGCTTGGCGGCACGTCGGGCCTGCCCTAGCTGCGACCGTCACTTTTTTGAAGAAATGGACTCTGCAAGTAGATTCTGCTGCAGTCACGATTGTAATTATACACGCTAACAATTTCTTCGATTTTTACTCTATAATTCATCGGATAGCAGCATGGGTGCCTACAGGGTTTTCGCCAGGAATTGAAATGGGGGGCGTGGGGGGGGGGGGGGTTAAATTTTAAGGGGGGGGGGCATTGAGAATAGAGGAGTCGTCGAGAATTAAAGGCTGAACTCAATGGAACGAATTATGTGACGAATAACTGGCGAACGCCGCCCGACAGCATGCTCGTTTTGCGCGCGACATAGCAGCCACTGTGTGGATTCCACGCGCAGAGCAAAAGCCGCCGGCCAAAATTCGTCGGTTATTCGCAGCATATTCGTCCCATGGAGTTCAGCCTTAAGGGGGTGTCTTCAGAAAAACAAGGGGGGGGGGGTGTACACCCCCGGTAGGTGGCGTGTGGGAAATCACTGGGTGCCTAGCTTTGGGTCGGGCTTCCGAGTGCGATTCTGTGTTCGTGTTATATCAAATTACACCGGGATTTATATCATAGTTAATGTCTCTCATATTCGTCTATGACCAGCATCCACAGGCAGGGGCTCGCGTGCGCTGTCAGCGCCGTATGCAGTTCTCGATAAACGATCCCACTAGTCACAAGAAAACGAACAAAATACGTTTTCTGCCTTTTATTTGTTACCACAACAAATCTTCGGCAAGGCTAAAATTGCAGATGAATACTGTGCAACGTTTATTTCTTTTTGTATGAGAAAAATCGCGAAAAGAATGTAAAACAACAGGACTAAATATACCTGTAGTTGGCGATCGCAGGACCCGAGCTTTCTTGTTTGCTACTGCCACCTTTTCCGTCATCTCTCGATTGATGTATCTCGCGTAGAAGAGCATTTGTGTTACAACGAAGAGGCATTGCAGTTTTCAGAAGTGGTATTTGCACCCCTGCCTTCCTATGTCGCATTTTAAGGGTATACCTAAAATGTCTTTATTTTGGCTCGAGATAGATTGCAGAAATGTCACGAGATCAATAAAACATGATCATTTATGGACAACTGCAACGTTAAGAAAATAGTAGCTAACATAAAGCGAAATTAAATTAAGGCGCGCTTATAAACACGTCAACAAGCATGTTGCTGTCAGGCACATGAAGCATGCATACACTTCCACAAATGATCTCGTTCCAACGAGGGTGTCTCACAATTCGTGCACTGTTGCCGCCAAGCTGTAGCAGGTACTGTAGAATGACGGTTCTAATATCTGCCGCACATTCACACGTAAATCTCCAAATATACACACACGAATCCGCGCTGATCAGCTGATCGGAAGTGATGTCTTCAAATTCTTATTCCTTAGTCACACGTCTCCGAAATGGCACGCACACGCAAGGGAGCCAGGTTGTCACACACTTAAAAAACACACGAGAGGAATAACTCAGTCGTTTTTACCAGCAGCAGGCCTCGACGTAGCCGAATACAAATACAGAAACAGCCGGATTCTTTCGAATGACGAGGACGTCTTCAAATTGTTCTTCTTTCCTAATGCGGCTTTGGTATGTATGCAGCGCAGTTTACGCTTGAACTTCTGACACAAACACAAGACACGAGAAGAGGGAAGTGCACGGTATTTCAGTCCGCAGACGACCAAAACACAACGGTCCATGTGTCGGAAACCACGAACGATAGACGCAGCCATATCTCCGAGCTGCTTGCCTTGGTGTCGAATGTAGGAAAACTGCCAAAACTAAGAATGCCCGGCGGGCGTAAATTTACCTCAAAAGTCCCAGGAAATGTTGTGTCAATCCGGACGTTATCACACTGGCAACAGTCCTTAGTAATACACTTTGTGAACCCACACAAAAACGATGTTTCACGGCGTATCCACGGGTACCGAGGCCAGCCAGACCGAACGGGTCGGGCGGGCTTAAAGCCCCTTGATAAAGGCGTTTTTTACAAGTACCGCCAACCATTGTTGTGGAAATGCGCGAGACACGTGCCACGAGCGCGTGCTCCGCCGCCATTCGCTTCCAAGGGCCGCTCATTTCAGTGCTGCGCCGCCATTTGCTTCCAAGGGCCGCTCGAGACACGGGCCACGTGCGCTCGCGCATTTGACGCTACTTGCGAGACAAACGGAAACATATCGAGGGGCTTTAGGCGGGCTTGGGCACGAGCGCTGCCACGCGGCAGTGAAAGGCAGCGCATCACTTTTTTCTCGGAGCTCGTCAACTTCTTCGATCCAGTAACGTTGGCCCATGCACAGTGTGTGCCCACATCGTCCACCCGGAGGCATCATATTGAACAAAGGACAGGACAACACGAGAGAGCAGAGAGAGGACAACAGGAGAGAAACACAAAAAACTAGAAGGGCACACGTGCACTGCACGTGTGCCCTCGTAGATGTATATTTTTCTTTCTGAAGGGGGGGGGGGGTTAATATTTTTGTAAAAGTGCATGGTTACAGCAAATACTTTACTAGGGGAATACATTCCACTCCGCTCATTTGCATTAGACAGAATGCCTACAGCGCCGAATACAGCCCTGACGGAGTGGAGGTCCGCGCCAGTCCACGCGCATGTCACGTGGATGTTTGCAGCGGCCGCGGCGGTGTCGTCTGCGATTCCACCTAAAGCCCCTTCATGTTTCAAAAGTAGCGCAAGGTGCGTCGATGCACGAGGCACGCGCAACGTGCAACCCTTGGGAAGATCATGGCGGCACAGCGTCGATGCACGTGCCGCGACCACTATACTCTGTTTCAGCTTGTGTTGTACCGCAGGAAAGGCTACAAGCGCGAGCTCCTTGCTCTAAAGCACATCTCGGCGGCACACGCTCTCGTGCACCAAGGGCAGCTGCCAACGCTATGAGCTCGCGCTTCTAGCCTTCGCTGCGGCACAAGATAAGGTGAAACGAAGTATAGAAGTGGCGCGAGGCTTGAATCTCGAGCATTTCCACAACAATGAATTTGGTATGTGGAACAACCATCGTCATCATTATCATTTACCGCCGAGACCTCCCCGACGATAGATGGCTCTCGCCAAGCCAAGACAACCTGTCCGCGCCGAGGCCATTGTATTTGAGAGGAGTGGAATGTATTCCCCTAGTAAAGTATTTGGTGACAGTGTTCTAGAGAGTTGTAGTGGCAAGAGCGGCGGCTGCCGCGTGAAGATTTTGCGCGTAGACGCCACCGTAGCGCTGCTGTTCTGAGCCCTATAGGGTGCCTACATGTCTGTCTGTCTCAGGGTGAAGACATTCATTGTTGCACTGAATGTGTCAGCGCGTGACGCTCTCGCGCACTCGGTGCGTGACTTGGGTGCTAAAATGGCGTCAATGCATTAGCCAAAGCTACGCGCTCGAGCTGAGTGACACCGGATTGCGCGCACTTCAAAATGCATAAAAGAAACGATTGGGCGTAAAAATGGCTGAGATGTCACCACGCAAGCAAAAGCGCGCGCTTGTATGAAGGCACTCTAGAGCCCTAGGAACGTGCCCTCGTCAGCCTCGTCGTCGGCGCTTCTCGGCGTGTATTACTATGGTTCGACTAGAGCTTTACGCGACGCAGAACAAAAAATTGTAGGTTTTCCTACGCACTAATGCCTCTAGAGTGTGTGCTATCTTCTACTTTTGTTATTCGCATGTTTTTGCTGGAGATCATTTTATTAACATCGACCCCCCCCTTTTCCCAGTGTTGACAGGTCGTTCAACAACGCTATCACTTGGGCTGCACGCTTAATAGCTGCGAAAGAAACCACGCGATACTGATATTACAAGGAAAAATAGACAAATAAATCTCAATAAATCTCTCACTTTTTTAATGGTGAGAAAAACAATCAACTAGTGTATTGTTTTTTTTGTGTTTTTTTTCATCGTGTTGCTGATGCGGGGATTAGCGTTGTGTAAGGTGCAAGGCCGAGCGCGTTTGGGAACGGCGCGAAGCAGTGTGTGTGTGTCCGTCTTTTTCCTTGCATTTATGACCGAGACGGCAACGGAACGGGGAAGACTCCTCACCACTACACCACAAAGAAAAGTACTACGGTGCTACGTTCGGGAGAAGCGTACCGCCTCAGCTTCGTCGTCTTCTTCGCTCATCACACATCTGCCATCTGCCACAAATTCTCCTAGGGCTCGGAACACCAGCGCCACTCGCGGCATCCACGTTGGCCGTCTTCACGCGGCCCATTGTAAGCGGGCGCCGCTCTTGCCACTACATCCTCTATCCCGTTTCACCTTATGTTGTACCGCAGAGAAGGCTAGAAGCGCGAGCTCATAGCGTTGGCAGCTGCTCTTAAGTCACGAGAGCTTGTGCCGCCGAGATGTGCCCCAGAGCAAGGAGCTCGCGCTAGTAGCCTTTCCTGCGGTACATCATAAGGTGAAACAGAGTATATAGAACACTGTAGCATGGTGTAAGCCCCTCCGCTACCCGGAACTCTACAGCCAAGGCCATCGGCGCGCAGGCGCAATGGCGGTTTCTTCGTAGCGGAGGGTTAGCGGAGGGGGAAACACGGTCTAATAAAACTCGCTATGCTGCGTACTCCGCGAGCGATGGGACGCCGGATTGGAGCCGTGCAGTCGCAGTCTTGTGTGCGAAGAGAGCCTAGTGGAACGCACGAGCGATGTGTGCGACTGCGTGCGGATGCAAAGGCATTTCTGAAGCTGGAAGGCTTTCTTTTTTATGCTTTCACTCCATAACATAGAAAAATAAACTCCGGTTTACTGTTGTGGGAATTCGCGTACCGCCGCCGATACGCCGTTCCCCACGTGGTCCGTCAACAACCAGAGTCCAGCCTGGTTCTTTCACGGGAGCGGGATTCCGCTCCCCGTTTATTGGTACATAAAAACACAACGCTACAAAACACTCAATCTATACTACAAACACACGCGACATTACTCAAATATTTACAAACGTACGTTAAGCCCAAAGCTTAACACAAAGAGGGCCTCTAGGCCTCGTGTCCCGCTATTGCCCGAGAGCAGTTGCTAGCACTCGCCTTTCTTGAGCGCCGGCCGGAATCCTAAGAGACTCTTGCCTCCCGGTTACCCGACAATATCGACCGATGGGCGAGGAGGTTTTCTCCTCGCCCGCCATGGGGGCGTCTGCAGCGCCATCCAGTGGCTAGGAGAGAAAGCGGCCCGTCGGGAGCCGAATTCGAGATCCCGATCAACCCCGCGGCGACACGACCACGTGATCGTGTCTGAGGCGAGGCAACTAAATAGCTGCCCAGCGGCCAAGACTGCTAAATGGTTTGATAGGCGCCCTCGTGAATGCACGGTGCGCCATACTCCCCTCTCCTAAAAATCGAAGTACGCCGGGATTCCGACGTACGGCTAGGCTGCTCGGGAACACCGTCGTTGTTTGGCCTGGAAACCCCCTACACGCACACCCACACCACTGGTCCCATGGGTCGTCCTCACTGAGGTCCATCAGTTCGCCTGAGGCCTGGGGTTCGCGGCCACCGCACACCTCACAGTAGACTGTGTCGACTTCGGGCTTGGCGGCGGCCTCCGGGGCAACGGGGTCCTTGAACAGTGTGCCTGGCCACCATGAGACTGGCCTCCCATATGGAGTGGTGCACCGGAGAGGGACTGTGGTTGTGACCCAGCTGCGACGGCCCTCCCGGAGCGATGCGGGGCTGGAAGTTCAATGTCACTGAGAACTGCACCCCGGCGTCCCGGGACAGCGACACGCACCGCGGCCCCATTTATTTCCCTGACGGTGGCGGGAAAGGACTTCGCAGCCCTTCTGGATAGCGGGGCTAGTGCGTCGCTAATTGGGGACGAGGTCCTCAGGCATCTCCAACAGAAGTCCGTTCGGGTGAGGCATGGGGAGACCACTTTCCAGTTGGCTTGTGGGTCGACGACATCGAGGGGAGCAGTGCGTCTCGTGGTACGTTGGAATCAACGCGCGCAGAGACAGCGGTTCGTCCATTTGGCCGGGCTGACGGTGCCCATCATTCTTGGACGGGATTTCCTGGCCAACACCGGCATCATCATTGACGTGGCAAGTGGCGGGTACCGAGAGGGGCACAGGCGCTCCCTTTCGAGTTTCCGAGAAAGTTCTACGGGGACCATGGCGGCAGCGCTGGGAAAAGCGACAGAACAGGAAAGAACTGACCGCGACGACGCCATGAGCCACCCAACACCGAGCTCCGTCGCGCACTGCGACGCAATGGGCCACCCGTTGGCCAATGCCAATGGACTGTCCCGACCGGAGCGAGAGAGGTTGGCGGCTTTGCTGCACAACTTTGACGAAATGTTCACCGAACAGCCGGGCTGCACCAAGCAGGTGCAACATCGCATTGAAACTGGGGACGCGCGCGCTTGGAAGTCCAATCCGCGTCCTGTGAGCCTGGCCAAGCGAAAAGCGATAGATGCTGCCGTCGATGAGCTCTTGGAGTCAGGAATCATTCGCCGGGAATCGAACCCGGGCCTCCTGGGTGAAAGCCAGGCATCTCTAGCAATACCACCTAGAACACAAGGCCTGCGCGTTTCCTCCTCTAAACGTCATCACTAGTAGATCCCCGCAGCGCCCCCTAGCTAGCCCGGATGAGCTCCATCGTCTGCTACATCGTCTGCTCCATCAACTGTTTCAGTGGTCGTGCTCAGAACGAGCTCACATTGCTAAGTCCGGCAGTCTTGATGGTGTCGCATGCACGTTGCAAATAAACTGTGGTAGCTTGTTATTAGCTCGCGCTAAGCAGTCGCGCACGCAGCTGTGGCCGCCAGTAAATGCGGCGTAATTCCTCCGAAAACCCACGGGAGCGGCGGCGAACGCCGATAAAGGACTCGGAGTCTACGTAAGCAGACGCTTTGAGAGCCCCGTTTCGTCACCCCAACAGCTGAAACAATTCATTACGGTCAGTCCGCTTGCGAAGCGGAATCCACTGATCGCAACTGCAACGACAATCAAATAACAACGCACGCATAAACAAAGATAGAACAGTCAATTTAGCGGTCTCAAACGCCACTTAGGAGATCACACGAGTTTGGAGCGCATCTGGGAAGCGGCAGAAAGGCGTTAAGCTGCTCGCACTACGCCGTAAGAGGTTACTGTTGATCCGTTGCAGACTGCGTTGTCCCAGTTTCTTACCTAAATACTAGGGGATCATTAAAACGTGCGCAAACAACATGTTAAGATTACCAGAGCAAGCGAACCAGCCGCTGCAGCAGAACAAAAACAAAAGAAGTAACAAGAAAATGACCGTGCAAACATTTTCCGAACTTTGCAGGAAAGATGGAGTCCCCCCTCAGACGAAAATAAAGAGAAATGTGGAACAAACAGCGAACAACGGCGAATAAAACAAAAAGTTAGCAGACGATAGAAAAATACAAATCACCCAGCAAAAAGCTCCTTCAACGAAAACAATCATTGCAACGCTTATGGAAAAAAAAAAAGATGGAAAGCAGCAGCATAAAAAAAACGAGCTTCACTTTTTTCGCAGTTGTTTGTTTTAGTTTAATTTGAATGCTGCAGCAACTTAATTACTCACGTTTGTTCAGTCTTCGGGAGGCGATAGAAGGATTTTCTAACACATCGCAAAAACTTGTTTTTGCAGTGGTAGGCAGCACATGACACGCCTGCCATCTCCAAGTATGCGCTGGTGTATGCCCGAAGGCGGCCGGTTGATCAACAAACGATGACCCATAGCAGACGTTCCGGCGTAGACAAATAAAATGCGAATATAAATGTATAACGAGCTTGCACTTTTAATATATTTAATAAATACCAAAAAGCACAAATGAAGATTTCGGGTTAGAAACTCAATCGAAGGGGAAAATAGGAGGTTATCGCAGACGACAGTAGAAGAAAACAACGACAAAGTTGCAGACGGCCCTCAAAATGTCCGGGCACAGCGTAGCAGACGGACTGGCGGCAGTAAGCGCCGAAGTGAAGAAAAGAGAGCAAAAACTAATCCAAACAAGGCAAAACAAAATGCGCGATGGTTCGAACGTCAAGTAAACAAAAGAAAAACACACACACACACACAAAAAAGAGAACATAAAAGCAGGAGGAAGAAAGAACGCGACGTCGTAGCTCCTCCTCAAAGATAAAAAGAAAGTACAGTAGACTTTGAAAAATGAAAAGAGTTGCTGACGGCGGGTCCAAAGGGTGCCGACTTGTATCGTAGACGGCGACGAAGATGTTCGTTAGTCGCCCGGGCGCTAACAATCGGAATTTGTGTTCCGTATATATAGCGTGACCGAAATCACTTTTTTTTTTTTGCACTACGACGCTCTCCCCGTTTTTTTTTTTCTTTTGGACGCGAAAGAAGTCTGCTTTTCTTGTAACTCCGCTTCTATTAATTTCAGTAATAGCGTCAGATTTGCATGTGCACAATCCACTTTTTCCAGGGCATACTGACATTGCAATGGCGTAGTACGTGGTTTGAAATCACATTTTGCTTCTTCATCATATTCGCCTATTCGACAAAACGGTTATAAGCAAGACATTCACTAGAAATGGGAACTGCAACAACGAAACAAATTGATTGATAAGAACAGTAAAGTTGAAACGTACCTCCATTCTAAAATGTTTGTACATTGCCCTTTTTTCAAAAGACAATGCGAAGGTACATTCGTGTTTTGTCTCGCTTACATAAGTTGTGACAGAGTGTTCTCTTCATGAGAGCCCCGAAATTGCCAACTGAAAGTTCTAACATCTTTCCCACGCGAAGAAAATGTCCTTCACTTATGAGGTGGCACCTTTTTTTTAACATTCAAAGCAGCGAATACCCGTGACAATTTTTCTCATTGGTCACCTCGCACGGAAATAGGCAAAACCAATGCGTTGCGGAGAATTCGTCTGCTAGCAGAGGCGCCGAGCTGGCCAGGGGCGCTGCGGTCACTTTTCGCCCGCGCTCCGCGGGGCCCCTACTCTCGTCAAGCTTCGGGGTGTTTGCCGCTTGGGGCGGGTCGGGGATCTACTAACGAAACGTCATGCGCAGGCCTTGTGTTCTAGGTGGTATTGATCCTAGCCACCAGACCACGCCGATGATGATGCCGGTGTTAGCCAGGAAATCCCGTCCAAGAATGATGGGCACCGTCAACCCGGCCAAGTGGACGAACCGCTGTCTCTGCGCGCGTTGATTCCAACGTACCACGAGACGCACCGCTCCCCTCGATGTCGTCGACCCACAAGCCAACTGGAAAGTGGTCTCCCCATGCCTCACCCGAACGGACTTCTGTTGGAGATGCCCGAGGACCTCGTCCCCAATTAGCGACGCACTAGCCCGGCTAGTCCAGAAGGGCTGCGAAGTCCTTTCCTGCCACCCGCCAACCAGGGGGACCGCACCGCGTAAACTTTCACGCAGTGTCGTCGACGGACGTTGCGACCGTAATTACGGCTCGCCTGCCCCACGTTGGGCGCCATTTGTGGGAATTCGCGTACCGCCGCCGATACGCCGTTCCCCACGTGGTCCGTCAACAACCAGAGTCCAGCCTGGTTCTTTCACGGGAGCGGGATTCCGCTCCCCGTTTATTGGTACACAAAAACACAACGCTACAAAACACTCAATCTATACTACAAACACACGCGACATTACTCAAATATTTACAAACGTAGCGTTAAGCCCAAAGCTTAACACAAAGAGGGCCTCTAGGCCTCGTGTCCCGCTATTGCCCGAGAGCAGTTGCTAGCACTCGCCTTTCTTGAGCGCCGGCCGGAATCCTAAGCCTCCCGGTTACCCGACAATATCGACCGATGGGCGAGGAGGTTTTCTCCTCGCCCGCCATGGGGCGTCTGCAGCGCCATCCAGTGGCTAGGAGAGAAAGCGGCCCGTCGGGAGCCGAATTCGAGATCCCGATCAACTCCGCGGCGACACGACCACGTGATCGTGTCTGAGGCGAGGCAACCAAATAGCTGCCCAGCGGCCAAGACTGCTAAATGGTTTGATAGGCGCCCTCGTGAATGCACGGTGCGCCATACTGTCGACCCTTACCAGGCACTTGCAGAATCCACCCTCTCTGACTTGTGGCCTTCAGTATACACTCTTATGTTTTCACCCGCATGCCCTTCTGCTTTGGAACCTCTGTTGCACTTGGGCTTAGCTATTAAACAAATTGTAAGAAAATGTTCTTTGACATTTTCTTACAATTTCTTACATTTTCCAGGGAACGGTCAGGCTGGGCACACCGTGCCCTGACCATTCCCTGGAAAAAGAAGAGGACGGACAAACATAAACCTTCAAACATAGCTATCAAAGCTGCTTGCGCGAGCGTCTGACTTTGCGTTGCTACGGCGTCTCCTTTGCACAAGAGCGCGTGCAAATAAGACGCAAGACGAAGCCACGTGGCCAGATGTCTTCTTGCAACAGTGCTATCAGTGCGGGATTGCAGCACAGGAAACTATATCTTGTGCTACGTTGTCAAAGCCAGCTTAGCTTCCACAGCGCTCCAACTTCATCACAGATAGTTGCGCGAGCGCATGCAAATGAAGCGCAATAAACAAAGCCACGTGCTTTCGCAGCAGTGCGGGGCTGCTGCACATGGAAGGAGGACCCATACGCCAGCTTTGACAATGTATACCACAAGGACGGATAACATAGAACCAAACAGTTTATGCCAGAAGTGCATGAGGCTAGTTCAGCCTGTCCACGAGAGATCGCGCACAATAGACCCTTTCCAAAACCACGCTCGCACCAGTGCTGATTTTGTCAGCGCTGCAGAGATGTTATTTATAAATTCACAACCCAGCACACGCGTGTTTGTTGCCTTGGTAAGCATGGACACGAACAGTGAGAATGGCACCGCAGCATTTTATTGCTTTACAAAACCTCAGCACGTGCATGTTCGCCGCTTTGGAAAGTGCAAAGTATACGCGCCATGGGCGTAAGCTGAAAATGGGGATGGCGCGTCTCTTCTTCACATTCCGGGGCAACGAATGCGCACGTACTGCATGCGCGTTGGGTGATACAGTGTGACAGCCCATTTTTAGTGTTCGTTGTCATACGCACTATAAAGTGGCCAGACGTCCTGATTTAGGTGGGACAGTGTCCCGCCTAAATCGGCCGTGTCCCGCTGTCCCGCCAGCATGCTTGTGGGACAGTGTTTGTCCTGCTTTTCCTTCCCCGAACCGGTTAAACGAAAGGATGCATCAGGAGAGGGCGCTGACGCGCGGAAGGTTAGTTTGCCTGTGACATATAGGTAAGATGTGGTACTATGAACATATAGTATCTACAATAGTATATACCTTATTACTATGAATAAATATTCCAAGCAAATGTATTAACATGTGCTTGCCAAAGAGTATGCAAACTTCAAGGAAAATAAATGTGCACGGTGTACACGAAATAATAAAAAATGAGTAATTTGTTACCTAAATCTAAAAATGTCAAAACTCAAAACAATTTGGGGCCAGAGGATTATGGTCACTTTAATCTCACAAATGTCTGCAGTAAAGACGGCACACACGCGTAACCATAGCTCAGCAGAATCTCGTGCGTCAAAGGCACTTTTCAAAACCACGCTCTCGTGATCACAAAGATCAGCACTGCAGATCTTTTTGAGATTGAGCAAAGGCTGTGTAGTTTGTAAACACATCTGACCGCCGCCGTATACCCATGTAGAATACGTATTCTACTACAACACTGTAATGTACCAATTCTTGCGTGATGAAGCACGTGCCAAATTACTCAAGCACCAAGTAGCATGGGAACGTATACGGTACTCGCGCTGAACGCACTCGCCTTATCAGTATAGGCAGTACAGCGTATGCACTGGACGCCATATTTGAGGGCGATGTTTAGAGCGCATGTTCAGAAGAGCTTCCAAGACCAGTAATCTTGATGGTGCGAAATTTCACGTTGCAAAAGAACTGTGGAAGCTCGCCGTCAGCACGCGCTCAGCAGTCGCGCACAGCTATGGCCCCATAACAGGTTCCAGGTAGTAAATAAACATAATAAAACGTTGATGAGTTCTTGTCCAAAGTGCCATTTGTATTAGGTTTCTGCTTTAGCTCAAGTGCGTGTGATTCGTGACTGCCTCGCGTGTCTTCACCTAGTCCCAAGTGTTTTAACAAAATGAAAGAAAAAATTAAGTTGCCTTCACGCAAGAAAGGGTAAGGGGTGAGAAGGGGAGGAGTGGAATAGGGGTGCCTTGGCACCGCCCAAAAGTGGTGTATGGCCGTGTGAAAACCATATAAATGCATTCCATCAAATCATATACAAACAACAAATATTGTTTTCATTGGAGACTCCTGTTTTTCCCTGAACAACTATTTAGACAATTTTCCTGTTTTGAAAAATGAGTCGCGCAAGCGTAGTTTAAATTTTTTGTTACAGACGAAAGCTTATGCAAATGTTCGCTCAGTGAAAAACAAAACTGAAGATCTTGAACTGCTGTTTAATAATGTTGGTGTTAGTTTTGATGTAATTATGTTTAGTGAAACATGGTACAATGAAGAATCATCCTATTTCACCCTCCCTCATTATCAACATTTCGCTTTAAATCGTACAGATAAGAGAGGGGTGGAGTTTCTTTACAAGTTCAGTTTCCTACAAATTCGGTGTTGATACCGCAATTTACAGTACTAACTGTGGATTACGAGTTACTTACAATACAAAATGAGTCAAACATCTATTGTGTTGTTTATCGTCCGCCGGATGCCTGTTTTTCCAGATTTATAACCTTTTTTGAAACTTTGGTTGATTTCGCCTCTGTTAATAAATATATGTTATATGTAGGTGGTGATTTTAATATTGATGTATTGACCCCTTCAGCTTCACGAGCAGAATTAATAAATTTGTTAGAAGCATATTCTGTTCACAACGTCATTAGTCTACCGACACGTGTTACATGCTCTTCCTCCACAACAATAGATCTTTTCATCACAAATCGTGATGTGGCGCATGTAACCGCTGGTGTTATACTTGCTGACATTAGTGATCACTTTCCAATTTTTTTGTCTTCTACCAAAATTGTTAGGAAACAACACAAACCAGAAATATGTCCCTCTTTTCAACTAATCACTACTTTTACACTAGATAAGTTCCGTGAAGATATTCGTTGCGTTGACTGGAACTACGTTTCAAATGAGGAAGCTGTGGACACAGCATATAACAAGTTCATTGATAACATTGTCGAAATATATAAGCGAAATTTTCCGTACAAAAAACTAAAGAAAAATAAAAAATCCCGTAAGCCGTGGATTACCGCGGAATTACTGCAAAAAATAAATATCAAAAACAAGATATTCAGCACTTTTATTAGAACTAAGGACATAAAATCATTGGAAAATTATAAACGTTACAGAAATAAATTAAATTCACAGTTAAAACATGCAAAAAAGAACTACTATCATAAACAGTTTAACGAAACTATACAGGGAGATATTTTGTGGAAGAGACTCAGAAACGTTTTGCACCCAGTTGCTGAGTCGACCATCCAAAAAATAACTCTGAATGGAACAGACTACGTTGGGGAGAGTTTAGCCAGTGCTTTTAATAACTACTTTGTGAATTTGGTCCCCACTAGCAGTACTGTGTTGACAGGAAATTACATAACCACTCATGCTCGTGTAAGTGACTCCTTATTCTCTTTTCCCACAAGCGAAAACGAGGTTGTCAATACCTTTCTTAGCTTAAAAAACAGTAAATCTCGTGACATAGATGATTTACAAATAAAGCCAATAAAATACGTACTAGATTTACTTGCCCCTATACTCACACACATATTTAACCTAGTGTTAGAAACAGGTACGTTTCCTTTACGAATGCAAACCGCTAAAGTAACCGTGATTCATAAAGGAGGCGATATAAATAATCTCTCCAACTATAGGCCTATTTCTATTCTCCCTGTATTTTCTAAGGGACTTGAGAAAATCATTCATTCACGCCTAATTAGCTTTTTTAACAAGCATATGTTGTTGTCAAATTCCCAGTTTGGTTTCCGGAAAAATATGTCGACTGAGATTGCGCTCATAAAGCAGAAAGAGATAATTATCGAAGCTTTTGAAAAAAAACTGGTTTCACTCGGCATTTTTATAGATCTTTCTAAGGCGTTTGACCACTTGAATCATAACATCTTAATTGCTAAGCTTGACATGTATGGTGTTCGTGGAACAATGTTATCACTAATTAAATCGTATCTCCTAAACCGTAAGCAGTGCGTATCTCATAATTCATTCCTATCATCTACTGAGGATATTAAATCAGGCGTCCCACAAGGCAGCATCTTGGGGCCCCTATTATTTATAATTTATATGAATGACGTTTTCAATATCAATACCGAAGTACAGTCAGTAGCATATGCTGATGATATAACCTTGTTTTTTACTGGCACTGACCCCGACAAACTTATAGTTTCTGCTAACAATTTTCTCTCTTCCTTAAAAATATGGACTGATTTGAACTGCTTAAAAATTAACACCAATAAAACAAAGGCCTTATTGTTTAGACCTAGAAATAAAATAGCACGTGTGTCTACAAATCTTTGCTTGGGCGGAAATAGTATAGAATTCGTTCAGGAAATTAAAGCTCTGGGTGTTTTCTTCTCAGAACATCTCACGTGGGACCAACACATAAACCACGTTGGCATGAAATTAAACAAACTTAATGGCTTGATGAATAAACATAGACATATTTTGCCACAAAACACAAAAAAACTCCTATATAATTCTTTGTTTCTGCCGACTCTCACTTACTGTCATGTCATATGGGGAACAACTACAAATCAGAACATGCTGAAGTTACTCGTCGCACAAAAAAGGGCTCTACGTATTATAACTAACGTTCCATGGTTTACATCAACTCGTAAGTATTTTAATGAATTAAATATTATAAATGTGTTAAAAATGCATGATTTCAGACTAGTTTCTCTTTATAAAAATGCAGTAACAATAAACAACGCGCCACTACTACAATTATTTAATCTAATTAAACACATATCATCGTATAATATCAGACAGCCCGAAATATGGAAAATACCAACCGTCAGAACCTCGTATGGACATCAATCTATACTTCATACCTTGCCTGTTCTCCTTAACAACCTCGCAAAACAAAACATTACACCCGAAACATCAACGAAACAGTCTCTGAAGTCACATTTCATATCTTACTGATGCGACGTTTTCCAGTCTTTCTTTATGCTTATATGGTTTCTCGCTGTAATATTTTTTTATGTGACCTTGTTGTATAGTATGTATGTATGGTTTTTTTGTGCATCATGATGTCTGCAATTTCATCACCTTATGTTTTACTTGACTAGGTATGTAAGCATGTATGTATGTATGTATGCGTGTATGTATGGCGTGCTGCATGTATAGTGTGTTATTTATGCTGATTCACCAGTTATAATATTTGCATTATTGTTACTTTATTATTACTTGACCCGGTATATATTTTGTGCGTTTATGTCTCTATTGTTATTCGCCTCTTCGTTAGTTAGTCTTTAAATGTTCTGCTATGCTTTGAGTTGATTATTTAGTTTGAATTTTATACTGTACCCGATGTCAAGTGTTGGGGGGCAGGGGCCTGTCAAGCTGCAACTGCAGCTTTTTTCCCTGCTCTCCACACTCCTTTGGAGTGAAAATAAACGCTTATATTATTATAATACTGCAAAATCGATTATATTTACCGGAGAGCGTAGTTACTAGGTACACCTTTAGCCCTATGGCCCCGCGTATAAGCCGCAAAAAATTGCTGGCACTGCGCTGTGATCTTGTGTGATATATATACGTATATATGTATGCACGTGTGCAGTGCTGCATTGTATGGTAGAATTTGTGCCAACTTCTGCAGATAACGTAAGCAAATATTTCTTAATTGACTGAAATACATGTCATCTTCACGTTTCTAGAAAGCGTGGAGGGTTGTCGGCTCTGTTTAGACGCGTTGATTTTCGGTGAAAATGAGTGCATGCTGCTGACATAGAGCGTGAGAGTACGCTACGAGTGATCCCAGTCAATCCAGCGCTGCGAGCGATCCCGTGACATCCTCGTCACCGCGAGTCTCCCGAAGAGCGCCTGCTGCGGCCCATCGCTAAGGTCAAACGGAGTAGGCGAATTTTGGGGCAACGGATATCTCGCTTTGTTCAGCTATCCGCAACACGGACGAGAAATCACACACTGTAAGGCGCTCTGTCTGATTGTGCCGGATCCCTTTTCGGCACGTCTAAGATGAAGCTATGAACCGACTTGCTCAATTAGAAATTTGTTGTAGATCAAACAAGCCTGACTCTGGAACGAGGAAACTTCTATCAGAAACAGTCAAATTTCGCGGTCCTTAGCTGTGTAAAATCAGCGAAATAATTATCTAATTAAACAACCAAGTAGGAAACGGAGCAAAAATGCATAACTAAATTTGGAAATGTTTCGATTGCTTCCAGCCTTTGCACATTATCAAAAAGGCAGCCTTGTGAGAACTTGTATCTTGCCTGGTACTTGCCAAGAGAGAAATAAAGGCTGAAATAACAATAGTGGAAAGCCATACTAAAAAGAAAACTGCAATATTTGTATCAGATTTCTTTTACACTTGATCTTGAGTTTGTTATTTCATGCCTCTTCTATTTTCATCTTTGTTTTCTTTTAAATACCTAATAGCCTAGGCATGTGCTGTGAAGCATAAGTTATGTATTTTGAGTTTTTTGTAACATACATCTGTTAATAAAAGGAGCTGCAGGTACTCTAACCAACTGTGTTTAAATAGCCTGAAGTTTCGCGGCCTGCTTGTTCATGGGTGACATATTTGGCTAGGTGTTCGTATTTCCTTCTCCTTGTAGCTGCCGTTTAAATCGTCCTCCTTGTTTTGTGACACCTCGAAGCCCGTGGATATAACTGCTTGGGAGGGTACCGATCGACTGGTTCAAGTTGTTCTTTGTAAGCTGAATATGCTACAACTATAAAAAAGTTTTTTTTTTTTTTCAGTTTCTTCCGAAATTGGTCGCTGGACACGAGAGCGCGCGACCAGTTGAGCGCGCGACACGAGAGCGCACAACCAGTTGAGCGCGCGACACGAGAGCGCACCTCAGTTGAGCAAACACCGAAAAATGTGTGATGTACCCGCGGCTCCACAGACAGAACAAAATTGTGCGACTCATCGGATTGAAGCATTGGTGATTTTTGATTCATTGAATATGCCTTTAATAAAAAAAAATAAAACGGGTACGACTCTTTCTAATCAATTGTTTACTGACATCGGAGAGAAAAGGGGGCAGGGGAGTGGCTTGGCGCATATAGGTACCGGAAAAGGTTGCAGTTGAGTGGAGCAGCGAGTCGATAAGATTTCTTCACAGTGCTGCGGTGCGCCTCTGTTTATATACTATAAATAGTTTACTTTTTGCTATATTTGGTGTATTCTTGACAGGCATTTGGGCTCCGATCTATTTGGTGGCTATCTAGACGTCCCTCGCATAAGTTTAAATGGTATTCTGACGTCCATGTCCGTATGAAGAAAGATCACCGCTAAAAAGTATCAGTAAAAAGCTCATCGAAGGAAAGCTCAGCGCAATGTTATCGGATGCAGATCTTTCCAGCCTTTTGACGGATACAGGAAAACCTCCCTGCAAATCTGTGATATACAAAATCAAATAACTAATGAAGCCTTCATTAGTTCTTTGATTTAGAAAACGTTAGAGAAAAAGTTAAAAATATAGAGAAGAAAACATTGCAGCTGACCTAGGCTAGGTCAGCTGCAATGTTTTTTTGTTTTTTTCTGCAAAAATGCACACTACAGATATTCTTTTTTCTGCTAGCTTTTTGTAACACTTTTTGGTTTGTCACACGCAAACATTTCGTCGACTCATTTCGCAATGTCACTGCTAAATTCCGCGGCATAAACCCCTGCCAATTTTACATAAAACACGCGATGCCCGAACAAGTGGTCGGTCCGGTCGGGCCACTCGCGCTGGACTGGTTGTGCGCTCTCGTGACGGGCGCTCTGGAGTCTAAGGACACGCGAGCTAATGTCGCTGCGCTCTCGAGTCACGCGCGCTAACGTCGCAGCGCTCTTGAGTCGCGCGCGCTAACGTCGCCGCGCTCTAGTGTCGCGCGCGCTAACGTCGCCGCGCTCTCGAGTCGCGCGCTCTAACGTCGCGGCGCTCTAGTGTCGCGCGCTCTAACGTCGCGGCGCTCTAGTGTCGCGCGCGCTAACGTCGCTGCGCTCTCGAGTCGCGCGCTCTAACGTCGCGGCGCTCTGGTGTCGCGCGCTCTAACGTCGCGGCGCTCTAGTGTCGCGCGCGCTAACGTCGCTGCGCTCTCGAGTCGCGCGCTCTAACGTCGCGGCGCTCTAGTGTCGCGCGCTCTAACGTCGCGGCGCTCTCGTGTCGCGCGCTCTAACGTCGCCGCGCTCTCGAGTCGCGCGCTCTAACGTCGCGGCGCTCTAGTGTCGCGCGCTCTAACGTCGCGGCGCTCTAGTGTCGCGCGCGCTAACGTCGCCGCGCTCTCGAGTCGCGCGCTCTAACGTCGCGGCGCTCTAGTGTCGCGCGCTCTAACGTCGCGGCGCTCTAGTGTCGCGCGCGCTAACGTCGCCGCGCTCTCGAGTCGCGCGCTCTAACGTCGCGGCGCTCTAGTGTCGCGCGCTCTAACGTCGCGGCGCTCTAGTGTCGCGCGCTCTAACGTCGCCGCGCTCTCGAGTCGCGCGCTCTAACGTCGCGGCGCTCTGGTGTCGCGCGCTCTAACGTCGCGGCGCTCTAACGTCGCGGCGCTCTCGAGTGTCGCGCGCTCTAACGTCGCCGCGCTCTTGAGTCGCGCGCTCTAACGTCGCGGCGCTCTAGTGTCGCGCGCTCTAACGTCGCGGCGCTCTAGCGTCGCGCGCTCTAACGTCGCGCGCTCTAACGTCGCGGCGCTCTAGTGTCGCGCGCTCTAACGTCGCCGCGCTCTCGAGTCGCGCGCTCTAACGTCGCGGCGCTCTGGTGTCGCGCGCTCTAACGTCGCGGCGCTCTAGTGTCGCGCGCTCTAACGTCGCGGCGCTCTGGTGTCGCGCGCTCTAACGTCGCCGCGCTCTCGAGTCGCGCGCTCTAACGTCGCGGCGCTCTAGTGTCGCGCGCTCTAACGTCGCGGCGCTCTAGTGTCGCGCGCTCTAACGTCGCCGCGCTCTCGAGTCGCGCGCTCTAACGTCGCGGCGCTCTAGTGTCGCGCGCTCTAACGTCGCGGCGCTCTGGTGTCGCGCGCTCTAACGTCGCCGCGCTCTCCGAGTCGCGCGCTCTAACGTCGCGGCGCTCTGGTGTCGCGCGCGCTAACGTCGCCGCGCTCTCGAGTCGCGCGCTCTAACGTCGCGGCGCTCTGGTGTCGCGCGCTCTAACGTCGCGGCGCTCTGGTGTCGCGCGCGCTAACGTCGCCGCGCTCTGAGTCGCGCGCTCTAACGTCGCGGCGCTCTAGTGTCGCGCGCTCTAACGTCGCGGCGCTCTAGTGTCGCGCGCTCTAACGTCGCCGCGCTCTCGAGTCGCGCGCTCTAACGTCGCGGCGCTCTAGTGTCGCGCGCTCTAACGTCGCGGCGCTCTAGTGTCGCGCGCGCTAACGTCGCGGCGCTCTCGAGTCGCGCGCTCTAACGTCGCGGCGCTCTGGTGTCGCGCGCTCTAACGTCGCGGCGCTCTAGTGTCGCGCGCGCTAACGTCGCCGCGCTCTAGAGTCGCGCGCTCTAACGTCGCGGCGCTCTGGTGTCGCGCGCTCTAACGTCGCTGCGTTCTGAGTCGCGCGCTAACGTCGCAGCGCTCGAGTCGCGCGCTCTAACGTCGCGGCGCTCTAGTGTCGCGCGCTCTAACGTCGCGGCGCTCTAGTGTCGCGCGCTCTAACGTCGCCGCGCTCTCGAGTCGCGCGCTCTAACGTCGCGGCGCTCTGGTGTCGCGCGCTCTAACGTCGCGGCGCTCTAGTGTCGCGCGCTCTAACGTCGCGGCGCTCTGGTGTCGCGCGCTCTAACGTCGCGGCGCTCTAGTGTCGCGCGCTCTAACGTCGCGGCGCTCTGGTGTCGCGCGCGCTAACGTCGCCGCGCTCTGGAGTCGCGCGCTCTAACGTCGCGGCGCTCTAGTGTCGCGCGCTCTAACGTCGCGGCGCTCTGGTGTCGCGCGCTCTAACGTCGCCGCGCTCTCGTGTCGCGCGCTCTAACGTCGCGGCGCTCTGAGTGTCGCGCGCTCTAACGTCGCGGCGCTCTGGTGTCGCGCGCTCTAACGTCGCGGCGCTCTGGTGTCGCGCGCTCTAACGTCGCGGCGCTCTGGTGTCGCGCGCTCTAACGTCGCGGCGCTCTAGTGTCGCGCGCTCTAACGTCGCGGCGCTCTAGTGTCGCGCGCTCTAACGTCGCGGCGCTCTAGTGTCGCGCGCTCTAACGTCGCGGCGCTCTAGTGTCGCGCGCTCTAACGTCGCGGCGCTCTGGTGTCGCGCGCTCTAACGTCGCGGCGCTCTAGTGTCGCGCGCTCTAACGTCGCGGCGCTCTGGTGTCGCGCGCTCTAACGTCGCGGCGCTCTAGTGTCGCGCGCTCTAACGTCGCGGCGCTCTGGTGTCGCGCGCTCTAACGTCGCGGCGCTCTAGTGTCCGCGCGCTCTAACGTCGCGGCGCTCTGGTGTCGCGCGCTCTAACGTCGCGGCGCTCTGGTGTCGCGCGCTCTAACGTCGCGGCGCTCTAGTGTCGCGCGCTCTAACGTCGCGGCGCTCTAGTGTCGCGCGCTCTAACGTCGCGGCGCTCTGGTGTCGCGCGCTCTAACGTCGCGGCGCTCTAGTGTCGCGCGCTCTAACGTCGCGGCGCTCTAGGTGTCGCGCGCTCTAACGTCGCGGCGCTCTGGTGTCGCGCGCTCTAACGTCGCGGCGCTCTAGTGTCGCGCGCTCTAGCGTCGCGGCGCTCTGGTGTCGCGGCGCTCTAGCATCGTCGCGGCGCTCTAGTGTCGCGCGCTCTAACGTCGCGGCGCTCTGGTGTCGCGCGCTCTAACGTCGCGGCGCTCTAGTGTCGCGCGCTCTAACGTCGCGGCGCTCTAGTGTCGCGCGCTCTAACGTCGCGGCGCTCTAGTGTCGCGCGCTCTAACGTCGCGGCGCTCTGGTGTCGCGCGCTCTAGCGTCGCGGCGCTCTAGTGTCGCGCGCTCTAACGTCGCGGCGCTCTAGTGTCGCGCGCTCTAACGTCGCGGCGCTCTAGTGTCGCGCGCTCTAACGTCGCGGCGCTCTAGTGTCGCGCGCTCTAACGTCGCGGCGCTCTGGTGTCGCGCGCTCTAACGTCGCGGCGCTCTAGTGTCGCGCGCTCTAACGTCGCGGCGCTCTGGTGTCGCGCGCTCTAACGTCGCGGCGCTCTAGTGTCGCGCGCTCTAACGTCGCGGCGCTCTGGTGTCGCGCGCTCTAACGTCGCGGCGCTCTGGTGTCGCGCGCTCTAACGTCGCGGCGCTCTGGTGTCGCGCGCTCTAACGTCGCGGCGCTCTAGTGTCGCGCGCTCTAACGTCGCGGCGCTCTGAGTGTCGCGCGCTCTAACGTCGCGGCGCTCTAGTGTCGCGCGCTCTAACGTCGCGGCGCTCTGGTGTCGCGCGCTCTAACGTCGCGGCGCTCTAGTGTCGCGCGCTCTAACGTCGCGGCGCTCTGGTGTCGCGCGCTCTAACGTCGCGGCGCTCTGGTGTCGCGCGCTCTAACGTCGCGGCGCTCTGAGTGTCGCGCGCTTTAACGTCGCGGCGCTCTGGTGTCGCGCGCTCTAACGTCGCGGCGCTCTAGTGTCGCGCGCTCTAACGTCGCGGCGCTCTAGTGTCGCGCGCTCTAACGTCGCGGCGCTCTAGTGTCGCGCGCGTCTAACGTCGCGGCGCTCTGGTGTCGCGCGCTCTAACGTCGCGGCGCTCTAGTGTCGCGCGCTCTACACGTCGCGGCGCTCCTAGTGTCGCGCGCTCTAACGTCGTGGCGCTCTACTGTCGGCGCTCTAATGTCGGCGCTCAAGTGTCGTGCGCTCTAGTGTTGTGCACAGCCCATTGTTTTGGGCTGGCAGATATTTGTAAATAATAATAATTTAAATAAATAATAATAAAGAATAGTAAATAAACGGCAGGAATTACTTTTCATGCATAAGTATGCAGCAAGCACGTTGCAACAAATCTCTCGCTCGCTATTCCCCTCGAAATCGAACCGTGTCGCCACCGTGCGTCGTCTGCTACAGGCGCACGTTCAGAAGCATGGATATTGACGATGCAAGTCCGTTTCCGGCTGAGCTGAACCCTCCTCATTAAACGCTTGTTGTTTTTGCTGTCGTTTCTTCCTACTAAAGGTTATGGTTAGGGTTCCGCGTTTTCGGTGTTTATTTTTTTCTCGAAATTTGGGGTATTTTTTTGTGAGTTTAACGTTTTCCTGCAAATTCTGTGTTTTTTGTGTAAATTGGTATATGACAAAACCAATTTACTTGAAACAAAAAAAAAACACTGAATCTGTAGGAGAAAATTAAACCCCAAAAACAAAATACCCCCAATTGCAAAAAAAAACAAAAAACACGAAAACACAGAATTTTAGTTATGGCGTATCGCTTCACATGCGCGGAAATTCAGCAAAGCGATTATTATTAAGTCGGATGCTTCCATAATCTTAGTGTTGTGGTTTGTATACAGACGCTGGTCCCATATATTTTTGTTATCTCGCACAAACCATAGCTTTCATAAAACACTTAATGTTGATTGGAGCTGTGGTTTGATTAAAAAATAATCCGACTGATCGCTACCCTTCAATAGACTAATCAATTGATAAATCCGTTGATTTTAGTAGTTTTTGTAGTTGACTTTTCACCGGTCATATTGCATGGAAGAAGTTAAAACTACATTTTTTTACTATTTTTAGTATGGCATAATGCATTCCCATTTTAAACTTCACGTTGTGACGCCTACAGAAATATAAACACGGGAAGCCTTTCAAAGTGAAGTAATTTTAAGTTATTATTTAAACAGTATAACCACCCTTGATGACAATCACAAGCATGCTGAAGTGGTTTACCGTGCAAGCCTGTGTCAAAAAAAGAAATAAAAACGTCAGAAATATAAAGTAGACATTTTTTACTTTTTCATGACTTCCTCCAGCACAAGATTCCAATTAAACGAGAAAAAAAAAAAGCAATTAAAGCATTATTTGAATAATCTGAAGGTTAATCAATGAACTGCCCAGTCCCGATTTGCATTAGGTGAGGGCGGAGGGTGATCGCAAAGTTTCGTGAGAGTCGCTAGCCCTCATCAGTAAAAGATTGTAGCTGCGGCCGATGCCGTCGGTGTCATGGTGCGGGTTGTTTGTTGGAGTTGCAGAGTCTACTATGTTTGAATAGAAGATTATTTAGTCAGAAATTTATAATATTAGCCTTTTGATATCTGCGACCTACACTGAAAAAATTGAAGCGGGTGAACCCACACTACCGAGAAAAGCATCTAATAACATGCACGCTACTGCCTTGCTCGGTTACACCAGTTTGTTCCAATCGCGGCAGATATATTAAAATAGTTTGTTTCACTTGTTTCAGTTGTCCTGCCAACGATCAATTTCCAGATCGTAACTAGAAGAGGCACTCTCTCCTCATTGCAACATAGTAAAATTGTTCAGACTCCGAAAAACTTACCCACACCATGGCACAGTAAAGGGAAACAGTGGCTGCCGCAGAACTCAATAGCACGGTAATTTCCAATACAGCACTAGCTTCTCTTCATGCTAAATATTTATATTACCGAAAAAGCTAAAAGTTGCAAAAGTAAAAATGCATAGAACCTGCGATTTCACAGCCCACAGTACCATGTTATCCGGGTCGCAATTCATTATTTTGTTGAATTCCCATGCTAGTGATTCGATAGCAACTATTTCAAAAGAAAGAAATATTTAACATAAATAGTGCAGTTCACCCGGAGACAGGCATCCGTCATGGTGATCCATGCTTCCCAACGTCTGCCTAGGGCAGACAACGCATCCACACGGTGGTTATTTAAACTTAGGCCGCACGCTGGTAAGACGATTCAATCTTTACTGACGCACCGAACGGTACAGCAACATTTTCCGCTCAAATTGTTTTGTCACCGATACTGTGACGACAAAATAAATGCAAGAATCTACACCATCTCGCGCGTGAACGTGGAGAGCCTACGGGGCGACAATGCTTCTATCCCCGCTTTGATGATGATGATAGCGTGACAGTAACGCCACCTCTAGGTCAATCTCGAGGCCAATAGCTTACTACTGCATGTGAGCAGGCTCACGGGAGAAAGCTAGATGATTACATGCATTTTAACGGCAAAATAAAACCTTAAACATGTTTGCACGTCGCCGGTTTCCCAAAGACAAATACTCGGCATGCCGTGTGGGAGCATGCTGTTCGGCTGGGGAAAGGTTGGTTGCGTAAGAATACTGACGTCCTGTGTTCGGCACACTTCGAAGATGACTGCTTTGACACAAGTGGTCAAGCGAGAAGACTTCGACCAGGTAGCATTCCAACTATGTTTATGTTTCCTGCATTTTCAGCATACCTGCGGAAAACAGGGAGTATCATAGCGACTGTGAACACTTATTTTGTATTTTAGCTAGTTAGCCGGGGGGGGGGTCAAGACTTTGTTCACGTGTAAGGGGCATAGTTGCGCATGGTTTGTATTTCCGCTTGCCACACCCGTCACCACCGACCCGGGGGGGGCTACCCCCCTGGTAGCGCCCATGGCAAAGTACTTCCGTCTAGCCTTAAAAATCAAGGTTTGGAATCTGTAAATATACCAGGAAGGAATCTGCAGGTTGGAAGAAGATTGGAATTTATAAATAAACCAGACTTCTTTCTCTTGAGATGCCATTGTTTGTTTGCATATCAATTCAGTTACATCACATAAGTGCATTACGTGATACGGTGGTCTATGCTACATCTGCCAAAAACTATTCGTTTACAAGATAATGCCCAACCTTTTCAATCAGTGCCTACAATTATCACGAAGTCTATAAAAACAAAAATGGCGAAATCATTGCGAGTGGTTGTACCTCACCGCCATACGTTTTTCCCCAAAGCCGGGGTCACACTGCTTGTTCATCATACAAAAGATAGTCTGCATACAGAATCAAACTCGAGTCATCACGAGATTCGAGCTTCGAATGCCGCAAGGCAACGAGTTCAAGGAGACCACTTGCACGGGTATTTGAACCACGGGTATCTAGTGACTGATACGCAGACTGTCTTGTGTACAATGTATGAGCAGTGAGACTCCGGCTAAAGAGAACTTCCAGCCGAAGCACACACCGATAATAAGACCCGCAAAAATGCGTGAAGAAGTATTAAGGGGGATTCAACCGCTCGTCACTCAATGGGCAAATTTCGCTACACAAACCTGAGTTTCAGGAATGCACGATAGTATTCATTCTTTTGGGGGTTACTTATGATAACGTAATGAAGGTTGTACGGCCCTTGGATTTTTCTTTTAGAGCGCTGGAGATTTTTAATAAAATCCAGAAATACGACCGTTTTGACTGTTTTTAGCGCGTTTTGAGGCATTTTTGAAAATACAATTATTTAGAAGACAAACGTGACAAAACGCTTGGCCGTACGTACTAGGGGTGCCTCTAATCTTAATTGTAAGACCATGACGAGAAAGCAAAATATTGTTGTATTTGCGTATTTGTGTAAATAAAATCACCCTGTTAATTTTATTTCCAACTTGTTAAACGAGATGGCGACACTAGTACTAGATGCCTCAAACCGGAGATTTTCTTGTTGTTGTTGTTTTTCTCTCGAGCTCGAATTCGACCGCGATGTCTCGTTGCTCGTGGATCGGTAGCACGTGTAGCGAAAGCTCACGCTGTAAAGCTCACTGATCGTGGATTCAATCCACCGCCTCTGCCCGTTTCAATCTGGATGAGCATCGTACCGGCGTGCTGTCACGGTCACCACTGTGCAGACATGTGCAGGTTACTCAAAAAAAGTCACAGCATATCCACGTGGTGAATGATGATGAGTGGGCGAAGCTCCGGAGTGAATCGTCGGTAAACCAGCGATTCTTCCGTTAATTCGCCCACTCATCGCCATGTAAAGACGTGAGAAACACTGTGTGTGTGTGTATACAAACCACAATCTATCACACACACCACAGCTATGGCCGAACGAAACGTCTAGAAAGTCTCGCTTAAACCGCGCGTCGGCACCTTCGGGCTGAGCTCGCCTGATGCGTTTTGCAGACGCCTCACGAGCTCTCGCTGCATCGGGGTCTGCCTGCCGATACGCGCGCTTTCTTGCCGCTTCCCGTTCCCTGACGTTCTGCAGATCCTCTTGGCGCCGCTGCCGTGCCGCTTCGGCTTCCCGCTCTCGTACGGCCGGATCTTGGCGACGCTGCCGTGCCGCTTCGGCTTCCCACTCTCGTACGGCCGGATCTTGGCGGCGTCGCCGAGCAGACTGACGACGCGATTCGGCTTCCCGCTCTCGCACGGCCGGATCTTGGCGGCGTCGACGCGCAGCCTGACGACATGCTTCGGCCTCTCGCTCTCGCACGGCTGGATTCTGTCTGCGAGCGCGCGCTGCCGCCGCCTTGCGCGCTCTCCGCTCCGCAACATGAGCTAAGCGCCATCTGTCATCTCTACATAAAGTTAATTCCGGAACACGCCATCTCTTGAGCCATTCATAAACTAAACTTGAAGTGGCTAGCATACAGAGGAGTGGGCAGACCGCACGGCTTAAAGGGGTTATGACACGGAAATTAAACGGATAGATTATTCTTGAAACGGGAATGCTCATATGCTACTTAGCATATACACCAAGTTACGCGATTTTTAGAGCTCTGGTAATTGCAATATTCAACCCACGAATTTTTTCTCATTTTCATCTGGCGACCAGGCAACACTCGCCCAGGTTATCACGACCATGGCGTCCACAAACCACGTGACCATGCTCGTTCATATTTAGCGCGCCCCACGATCGCCCACAAGAGCTCTCCCCGCCGCGGTACGAACCAAACCGCCGTCGCGCGAACTCGCTGGTAACCCGAAAGCTATTCTCGCTTCCCTGCCCCAGCCTGCATGGACCTTCAACACTGCATGCGCCTGCGAGATATCCCCGAACGACGGTGACCGCGACGAGTTCGTCCGTAACTCGTCGTCGCTGGAGCTGGCCGCCAGCGGGGCGCAGTCAAAATGAACAGCTTCCAACATCTCTTGATAGCGAATCACTCATCGCTGCGGCGATCAATGCTCGAAAATCTCTTGACAAGGCGAGCGATGCCGTATACGTAATCGTGTCACGGACCGCATGCTCCGGAACGTGGAAGGTAAACGAGGAAGCGGAGGGTCGAGACGCCAAGAGAGCCAAGTCTGTGAGTGTGCGCATGGGACGTCGCGCTGAGGCTGGCTGGCTGCCACCAGCCCCCAGCTCCGCCCGGACCTGCCCCTCCGAGGGACCCGCATATAAATCGATTTATCCACGAAACTATCGTGCCGTTTTCAAAACGAATTGAGCGGTGATTATAGGAACATACAATGGGTCCTAGCAGCATAGTTATCTCACGTTTTATTTGTGGCGTGTCATAACCCTTTTAAGGAGCTTTCGCCCTGAAAAAGTAATTAAGTTAAGTTACTGAATATTCAGGTCAAAAGTAATTTGAGTAGAGTAGAAATTACTCAAATAGAAAGTAAGTGAGAAAATTACTAATTACCGTAAAAAAGTAGCGAATTCCTCTTGAAGTTACTTTTATATGTTTTTTTATGGTAAAAAGAAAGTACAGAGGTCCGTTGGCGAAATTGTGCTAGCCAAATATGAAGCGGCTTTTTTCACAAAAATGCTTTAATAGTTGGTTCTGCTTCTGCGTGCCTAATTGTTTTGTACTTTCTTGATTGGTCAATGATGTACTGCGAATGTGTCATTTCTACTTTGAGGTTTAGCACTGTCTGAGCTTGATTTTTTAGACAGTGTTTGCTTGTTTACAGGGTTGCGTAAAATGCATCTAAAAAGTACTTGAAGTAAAGTACAAAGTAAATGAGAGGTTATGTACTTCAAGTAAAGTAGTATAAGTACACCGGGTGCAATGCACTTGAAGTAACGTATATAAATACAACATATTTCAAGGTAAAGTATAAGCACTTTTAACACAATCTTTCATGATGCCCTTTCATTCCCTATACAATGTTTTTTTAACTGGTATGCATTGCTCCAGGGGTAATCGGAGGTGCCACAGTTTTTACGAAATGGCAGCAAATATTGTATAAGGTAAAGTCGCCTCAAAGAAGTTGTTTTACTCTCTCTGACGAGCTATTTGACACAATCAACTTATAAGGCACTTATTTCCATTGGTCTTACAGCCGCCATTACTTCACTCAGAGAAGTGACCATATGACGTCTCGAAAGAGCGGATTTTCACACGACGATACCGCCATTTTTTGTTTTCGAATTCAGGGAATGTGCATTGAAATCGAAAGTTTTATTTTCCTCGAAAAATACAAGTACATGTACAGAAAATTTACTTCGAGCAAAGTACCATTTTTCTAAACAGTAGTACTTTAAGTACCTTGTACATAGAGTACTTCCCAACACTGCTTGTTTACTATTCTGTATATAAAAACGTTGGGGGAATTACTACACGTTTCTCGAACGATTTTTGAATCTTTGAAGATCTGCATGTTTTGAGTTTTTGAAAAAAGGCAACGCAAAAAAGGTAATTTTTGCGTTGCCCTTTAGCACGTGATTCTTCGAGTACAGCACAAACTGCGGGAGCAGCAGATGAATTTCAGAGCAGGGGCTGCATTTGGCTGCCTCCTTTGAGTAAGGATGCAGTGTATGCACTGTGCACCTCCTGTAGTTGGCGAGAGTTTCTACGTTGGGGAGAAGCGGGGACTACCCCTTCCATCAAATGGGTCAAGTCTCCTTAAACCTCGGGAAACAGAGAAACGCCAGTCCTCGGCGCTGATCCCGCAGCTGCTCGGCCTCTCTTGCGTCAAGTCTGTTCGCTCCCCGCGCCTCGTGGCAGTGTTGCTACTTTCCTACGCCACATGCTTCCCCCTCTTTGCAAATATCAGCTGATCTCCCAACACCTTATCTCCTTTGTGCACGAATGTTTGTTGATAGGCAAAACAACCCCTAAAATTCAGAAGTAATTTGTAACTTGAGTAGAATTTACTCAAAAGAAGTAATTAAAGTAAACTACTAATGACCGAAATAAAAATGTAATTGAAAGTTACTAAACTACTTATAAAAGTAGTTAAACTACAGTAACTTGAGTAGATTAGTTGAACTACGTACAAGTCTGCTATTGTGTGATGCACGTTAAAGTCGTCAAACAAGCAGCGGTATACTGCACTGTCTTTCATCTTTAACGAAGACACCAGATGCCCTCAGGGGTGACTAACTTCCCGCTGTATAAACATAGACACAACAGAATTACAAATGATGGCTCCATTGGTCGGCACTTTTTGAACGTTGCAAAAACGTTTAACTAGTCATCAGCAGAATCCTAGCGAAAGGCCTGATAAGGCTCTGAAAACGATACTTTTGTTGATTCTATTTTTTTTGTGTGTGTGCTATGTTAGCGCGCGTGGTCAAACGCTTGCATACGCTACAAGCATGGCTTGTGAGCTTCCTAAGATCGTGCAGGGTTGAACAGAGATATCCTAAGATGTGGGGTACCTTAATGTCCTTCTGCTTAGGGTGTTGCCAACCTCTGTAGTACCCGATGCCGACAGCACGCGCTCATGGGTAAAATACAAATAAATCGACGAAAACAAAATGTCGCCATAGCACAGTCAGCGCCACAAACGCGTGCCGGGACACGCTCTTTCACCCGCTTCTGAACAAAAAAAGAAAAAGAAAAGTTTGGGACAAAATGGCCAGATGTCTCCAGCCCAAGCAAAGCGCACATGAAGGCAACCTACTAATATGTATTTGGAAATAAAAAAAAATAAAAATAGTTGAATGAGTTGCAAAGAAGGCTAAAATACATATTCCGAACAACATTTATTTTATGAAACATTATTTCCGATATTTTCATTCTCTGTCGACCTTGTTTGGTGGCTAGTGGATATGAAAAAAAAAAGAAGCATGATTTCTATTATTTTGAACAATTACAATATATTTTCTTAGCCAACAAACAGGTGCTTACTCTGAGATGCAAATTGAATTTTAGACGTTAGCGTTTTGGCGCTTGAAACAATTTTTTTGTAAATTTAACACTTCCCGTTTTGCGGATTACTAAGAAAAGCAAACGGGCCATCAATATGTAGAAAACACGTTTTTACCTAAGGTGAGGCGTACGTTTTTTTTTTTTTTTTTACTTCAGCTTCCTAATTTTAGGCAAAATCATATGAACCTCTAAATAACTTTAGTGTCTTCATAAGTAACCTCGGGAGTTCACTATGATATTGTACATTATGAACACCTCTTTCAACACTGATCTTACTATGTCACGGTGGAATCAAGCGGTGCTACCTTACCTGTCTGGAAACCAATTGGGGTGTGTGTATGATTACATAGCCTAGAACATAGTCTGCCTCAACGGCCGACTTGTCTCCCAGCTGTAGGTCGGTAATTTAGCCAGTGCAGTACAACCGGTAGCCTGGGGTCTTTAACGTGCATCACGCAATAGTGATACACGACCGCAAGCCGGTATGATGCTCATCCAGATCAAAACGAGCAGGGGCGGAGATTGATTGTGTCCTTTGCTTGAGGTTTATTAGTATTGGTTATTTCTGATTGTCGCTCTATAAAACTAGGGCACAATAAACAACAACGCATTTGTGTATTTTTTCCCTCTTCCACTGGGAGTAATTCTTGGGCTTCTCCTTACTTGATCATGTCATCTTATTTAGTAGCGGAAGTGGACGTCCTGTGGATGTATTCCTTCAGTGTGCGGGAGTGCAAAACATAAAATAGGAGTCACATGTAACGCTCAAGCTACGAACAGTGCTTCTGGCAAGCTCAGTGGACCTTTCCGAAAGTTTGACCTCTGTTGCAAGCTGTGGAATCCCTCCGCAATTATGGATACAAGCGTCAGCTCTTCGTGTTCGATTGCAGTCAGCTGCAACAGTACTCGTGCAGCGGTAGCTCAAGCCGAAGGTACAAACCCGCTTGCTGCTCGCAGCATTTCTGATTATCACCCAAAGTTTCAGATTCTCACGTTCCGCAACGTCGGTTGTTCCGCCATTGTGCAGTGGATCAGCCGATGTCCACCTAAGTCTTATATCGTGAAAACAAATAGAACTAACGTTGTGAACGCATGTGACATCTATCTAAATTAAATACACTTGGCAGCAAAAAAGAAAAAAAAAGACTATTGTTTTATTCTTTTGCGGACAGCTTCTTTTTCAATTAAATAAATCCTAAAGGTGCATGTCCACAACGTCAGTCCTTGTTTTGACAATATTAGGCTCTGGTGGACGTCGTTCATAGAGAAATTTCTTCTCTCGTTTGATCTTTTGATCCAGTCGACGTCCTCCTCTCAAATTTGCGCACTCTATTCAAACTGCTGGCGTCCCATTTTCAGAGTTTAATCTTCCCACGATGCGTAAATTATCTACACGGGCTAAAAAACAAGATTTTCTCAAGAACATTACGAAGTCCATGCACTGCACGCGCTCATCTCTTCAATATAAGTAATTAGAAGTAAATATTCAACATAAGATAGAAAAAATAAATTTTTTTCTTTCAAGCAGTTATATGAGTGCAGACGCCAGCACGTGTTGCACGTGTAACTAGACGTCAGCAGACTCTTAGCGAAACGCCTGATAAGGCTCTGAAGGCGAGACTTTTATTGGTTCTATTTTTGTATGTGTGTAATGTTAGCGCGCGTGGTCAAACGCTTGCATACGCTACAAGAGTGGCTCGTAAGCACTCTAAGATCGTGCAGGGTTAAACTTATATTTATTTGGAAATTAAAAAAAAGAATTAATGCATTGCAAAGAAGGTTAGAATACTTATTCCGAACAACATTTATTTTATAAAACATTATTTCAAATATTTTCATTCTCTGTAGACCTGGTTAGGTGGCTAGAGGATATGAAAAAAAAAGACGCATGATTTCTATTATTTTGAACAATTACAATATATTTTCTTAACCAGCAAACAGGTGCTTACTCTGAGATGCAAACTGAATTTTGACGTTAGCGTTTTGGCGCCTGAAACAAATTTTTTTTTGTAAATTTAACAGTTCCCGTTTTGCGGATTGGTAAGAAAACAAAACGGGCCATGAATAGGTAGAAAATATGTTTCTACCAAAAGTGGAACGTAGGTTTTTGTTTTTCTATTCACATTTTTATTTTTTTAGGCAAAATCAAAGGAACCTTTACATAACTTTAGAGTCTTCATAAATAACCTCGGGAGTTTACTATGATATTGCCTGTTGTGAACACCTCTCTCAACAGTGATGTTACTATGCCACGGTGGAATGAACCGGTGCTACCTTATCTGTGTGGAAACAAATTGGGGTGTGTGTACATACGTTTATACAGCCTAGGACATAGTCTGCCTCTACGGGCGACTTGTCTCCCAGCTGTAGATGCTCAATTTAGCCAGTGCAGTAGAACCGGTAGCCTGAAGTTTTTGGCGTGCACCACGCGGTAATGGTACACGACCGCACGCCGGCACGATGCTCATCCAGATCGAAGCGGGCAGGGGTGGGGGTGGAACCCAGGATCCCTGGGTTATACAGCGCGAGCTTTCGCTCCACGTGCTCCGAGCTGGTGTGCTCTATACTTCGTTTCAGCTTGGGTCCAGACGCAGGCAATGCTACAAGCGCGAGCTCCGGGCTTTCAGCGTCCCTGCCAAGCACGCGCGCTCGTGCAATGCGAGCACTGTTCAGGGCCACACGCTCGCGCTCGTAGCATCGGCTGCGTCTGGACCCAAGCTCAGCCACCAATCTTTTTTTTTTTTTCGTTATTGCACTCGGCCACCGATTTCCCTTTATCTGTCTGGACTATAAAGCCCTTCGATGTGTTTGCGTTTGTCTTGCAAGTAGCGTCAAATGCGCCAGTGCACGAGGCCCGTGTCTCGAGCGGCCCTCGGAAGCAGTTGTCGGCGCAGTACTGAAATGAATGGCCATTGGAAGCGAATGACAGTGGAGTACCCGCTCCTGGAGCGTGTCTTGCACGTTTCTACAACAATGGTTGGCGGTACTTGTAAGCGTGAATTCTATCGAAGGAATGGAGTCTGCACTTGCCGGCAGTGCCTTCAACTTTTGGAATTTACGAGGATAGCTCGAGTGCAACTGCAACGTGGCTTCGTGTATTTCACTGGTTCTTTTTCGCTGACAGGCAGACTGACGTAAACTGTTCTTTCTTGCCTTACCCAACGTTGGCCTTACCCGTTGCCAATGTTGTCAGCTGATGTGCACTTGGCACGCGATTGTGGACAAGTATACTACGTTTCACCTTATGTTGTACCGCAGCGAAGGCTAGAAGCGCGAGCTCATAGCGTTGGCAGCTGCCCTTGGTGCACGAGAGCTTGTGCCGCCGAGGTGTGCCATAGAGCAAGGAGCTCGCGCTTGTAGCCTTTCCTGCGGTACAACACAAGGTGAAACAGAGTATAGTGCGCTTCTTAGATGCCCAAAGAGGCGCGTATTGCTTTTGTCAATCGTTAACATGCTCTTTCGCTCACAAAATCCGTCACGTCTCCTCATAATGAGCGATGCGACGAAAAACAAAATCGTGCATAGTGCTTGCCGCATAGATAAGTCCGCGCAGCCCTCAAATTCCGGCTTCGAAGCATGTATAGTCCCGCCGACTATAAGCCGGAAAATACGGTTATGTTTTTTTGTATGGTTCGGTGTTGTTGCAGCGAATGGTCGCTGAAAACCAGCGGTACGGCGTTCCTTTTCGTCCCCGGCAGCGCCACCGCCATCGCCGCAATCGACTTCTCACCACAAACACGCACATACACGCGCCTATACAATGCGGTACCCTCACCGGTACGTAAACCATCTGGCACGCACGAGTGCTTGCATCCCCAATAGGGGTGAAGAAGTTCCCCCTAAGAGTTACTTTCCTGAACAATATCTTGCAGACCTACCGCAAAAGACGGCGACATTGCTATTTTTTCCTTTTTTCTTGCACGAGTTTATTTGCTGCAGCGTAGTGGCAGTTAGGAGCTTTGCGCGTCTTTTGTCCAAACCCGTCGCGGAGTTTCCCTTCGCGTTCCAACTGTGACACGTGGTTTTGTTTACTTCTGCTTGTCATTTTTGTTTTTGCGTCGCTTTTCGCGCTTTTGGTCTCAGAAAAAAAGGAAGATCAGGTGATTTTCATTGACAAGCTGCCTAGGCCAGCAGGTTGGTCGAGACTAACAATAGCAGCAAAAAAAAAAATGCTTCGAGTATTTACTATTAGTTATCGCCAATCAACTTATGTGTACGCTTGATTGCAAGCGAAGCTGCCATGCCGCGCATAGTTATGACGGATGCTGATAGCAGTGGGCTGGAAAATAAACGCACCTGGCAGAGTGAAAACTAGCTTCCGGGTCAGGCCGGGCCACGGCTGTCGGAAATGGATAGCGGATAAACTAGAGTTCTTTTTGCCAAGGATCCCATTGTTTGTTAACGCATATGAATTGCGTTACACCGCAAAGTGCATTACGGTTTATACAGGTGGCCTGTGCTTTACATGGCTGCCTGACGTACGAGCAATAGGTTTTCTCATCGGCAGAATTAAAAGTAATGTAAGAGCTTCAATTTTGACGGTGTTAGTGGTGTTGGTTTCAGAGCGCGAAAATGTGTTCAAGCTCCACCGTGCTAATTACAAAACACCGTCAGAACTTGTTGTTGCACGAAAGGTAATATGACGTCACGAGAGGAAACCATAGGAGGGCGCCACCAAAACATCCTCAGCCACTAATAGGACCCGCAAAATTGCGTCTACAAATATTAAAATTATTAAAAGAAGGACAACACTGGACTTTGATATTTGAAATTATCAAACCTCGTAAAGGCCGGTTTCAGACGCTTGCGTTTGAGTGCGTTTTGACTGCGTTTGCGGCGAGAACCGAAAGGCGCAGTCGCCGGCACATCCGTGCTTCGTGATGGGCTTGTGGAATCAACGTCAAAGAAGATGCTTTTTGGCACGATACGCAAGAAACTGGGGATGTGTCCTGGATATCTCCGCTGCCCTGCTGACGCGGTCAAACGCAGTCACACGCTACTGTGTTCCGGGCTTTAAACTCAAAAAGCTACGCCAAACAACGTGCGAAGGCAAGAAAAAATATTGCAGCATGATTGTTTTTATTTGGGAAATACTATTTTTTTATGTACGGAGCTTTTTTTCATTTTATACGTGCTACAGATTGCAATGAAATATATCAAAAGGCGCGCTTGTAGCGCTAGCCTGATATGTCCAGATGAATATCTAAAATTAAATATTTAAATAAGCATCGCAAATTTTCTATCTACGTCCCCAGAGCAGCTGTTCACCGTTCTACCACAATACACAAAAATTTGTAAGTATAAGTTGCGGCAACTCGACGTAACGAGACTTTTTCTTGAAATCTTCAGCCTCGCGCCATGCTGTCGATGACTGGGTTGGGAGCGCCTCCCCGCGGAGACACGCCGCGTCCTTCTCTTTTTCGATTACGCCCTCTCCGCACGAATGGGACGGCCGGAGAAGCGTTCGCGCGCTTCGAAATCTCGGAGGCCATGGCCGGAACTGCACTAACTTCCCGAGCTTTGACACGGCGTGGCGCACCCTCTTGTCCGCATTCATGTAACCGTTGCCGCGTCAACCGCGTCGGCTTCGTTGGAAGAACGAGTGGAGTCGATGCGCTGAAGTCCTTTCATGTAAACGGCTGGGTCTTGTGGAGGAGAAATTCTACTAAGAACATAAGACATTGTAGAGCCCGGGCTGGATCGTAGAGGGTGACAAGCGCGCAAACAAAGAACAGGTTGAGAGCGATCGTTCATGGAAGCTCGGCGAAGCTTCCATGGGAGAAGCGAAAGTGGCGAAAGTAGAAAGTGGCGCGTTTGGCGTGCTCGGCATGTTCGGCGTTTCGGCGGGCTTCTTATAAGGTTTGTCGGGTGCCCTGCTTGTCATATCTCTAACATCAGCGGTTTTATGGGCTCACGTCCCGAAATCGTTTCTCTCGTGCATAGATTATTTTTCGTATTCATAGATTTGACGAAATAGTGGTATCCGATCGAACAGACGTACGGCGTTATGACCGTACGTCTGTCTGCACGTCAAAGCTTTTTGACGTACAGTCAGAGACAATCGATGTACAGTCAAAATCGCCGCCAAGAAATCTTGATGGCATTTCCGCGACGGCCGACTGCCACCAGGAAACCATCAGAAAGCCGACAAGCGGAGTCTGACTGGAGTTTGACTGTCGGTCAGAGTAACTTGTTGGCCAATCAGACGTGCTTGACGTACAATCGGGCAGAGACAGGTGTCCACTAGAAAACATCGACTGCCAGACAGCGTTACATTGATGGATTTTTCCTTCGGGCAGCGACTCCACCAATCAACATCCAAAGAGCGTTGTTGACATCACTTCAGCTTCTTCCCTAGTCTCCAGTCTGTCTATGCTGGAAAAAGCGGTGGAGAAACTGCATCGTGACGTCGCCGGTGGGAGGAGCCTAATCTCCATCGCCAACAAACTACATCGGAAGAGAACTGCACCGTGACGTGTCCGGTGACGTCGCCGAACAGTGGCGATTGAGTTGAAACTACATCGTTTTTGTTTTCCCTACAGGGAATTTCGGAGAATCGCCGAGTGGGCTAGCGCACACCAGCTCGGAGCACGTGGAGCGAAAGCTCGCGCTGCAGAACCCAGGGATCCTGGGTTCAATCCCCGCCACCTGCCCGTTTCGATCTGGATGAGCATCGTACCGGCGTGCGGTCGTGTATCACTACTGCGTGATGCACGTTAAAGACCCCGGGCTAGCAGTCGTACTGCACTGGCTAAATTGCTTATCTACAGTGGGTAACAATGTCGCCATGTTCAGGCAGACTAACCTCCTGCTGTATAAACAACTAACGACAAATTTTACTTTTTGACTATGTTTGACTGCGTTAGTGCAACTTCTCTCGTGCTGCACGAGAAAGAAAAAAATGTTCCATCGGGGGTTAAATTTTCGGTGAAGTAGGAAGCAAAAAAGAAGAAAAGAGAATATTTCCCTCAAGTTGGGTTCGTAGTAGAAGAGGAGGAAAAAGAAAATCAGTTGTTAGTCCCACGGTGTGTATGGTCTTTTCTTTATGTGTATGTTTATTCTAGTTCAGCTGGCCTTACCTGAAGTAGTTGCTTTAAAATAAAGTATATATATCTCTCTCTCTACCTGAAGTATGAACGAACTAGCTCAACTTAAGCCTGTTACCGTTGCTTGCTTGGCTTTTCGCTCAGCCAAATCGCTTATATGGGGTGCACTCAAATGAAAACACAATCGTGTTGAATCGTGTAAGAGTATTTAGAATATTTATCGATCACGCCGCTGAACTTGCATCGCTCGAAGAACTTCCTTTTTGTGAGCGCCTTCTCTGCTTGAGTTTGCTGGAAACACAGCCACTTCGATCCGAGGCAATCGATGATAGCGTTGGTGACATCAACAAGTACGCGACTCACAGAGCACTGGTGAACACCAATGTTTTCGTCGCTCCCGACGGTTCCCTGGAAGCTGCCAGCGGCGTTGAAGCGTAGAGCTGCGAGGACTTGTTGTTCGACCGTCAGCACACGGGGCCCTTCGCGACGCCGTTGGAGCTTTCCGCGAAGCTGGTCGCACAGCCAGCGAGTCACCCCTTTGGTCAGCCGGTATTCGCCCACAAACCTCGCATCGCTCGTCTCGAAAGCATCCCGGTGATCTCTAAAAACTCGATCCGCTGGCGAACCCAACAGTAGAGATGCATATGTTAGGGTCGCCATCTTTTACGATGCAGATTGATCTCCGGCTTCGTCTCGACCCACTCAGTCAACGCCTCCTGTACTAAGATGCCTGTCAGGTGGCTCGCTCTACCATTGCGGCCGGTCTGCCATCGTATTGTAGCCAAACGCCACTAGGTGGCGCTCAGTTCCGACCCGCTAGGCGCGAGCAACAACATCATCATCAGCAACTCTTGCTGGGCGCTCGGCCATCTCGGCGCAACTGGCGCGGCCGGCCGCTCGCAACTGAGTGCTAATTTTATTTATTTTAACATTAGTTTTAGTTTCAGTCTTTGGTTTACTGTTTTGCATCCTTTTGAAGAAAAAGACCCAATTATTCTCCATGGCCCTAGACCATAATACCAAAAGAAGACGAAGACGAAAGTGTAAATATACCAAAGAGTGAGCCAGCGCTGCGTAAGTTTGTCTTTCTTTTGTGTGCGTGGACTGGAGTAACTGTTTTGCCGGTGCGCTGTTCCGCCTGTACAGCACCACATCATTCATAGCCTTCGCACTCTCTTTGCGCTGTTAACGCCAGGGATGACACTGCACTATTCGATTTGAAGCACTACTCGCACACCCCTAGTGGTATCACAATAGCAGACGTCAAATCTCCCGCGCTCTCGCGGCCGCGAGCGATAGGGTCAGTTAGCAGCGCCCCTCGCGGTCGTTTCGGTGAAGGGGAGGAGGAAAAGGGAGAGGGCACGGCAGGACGCTCGCCGCTCTCATGACAGGCATCTTAGTACAGGAGGCGTTGCCTCAGTTAACTGCATCGCCAAAGTGCATCGTGACGACATTTTGACGTCACCGCCAACTGCATCATTTTACGAGCATAGCTCGAACTGCATAGGGAAAAACTACATTTCAACGTCATGTCACGTGACCCGAGAGAAGAGCCAATCAGTGCCCGATGCAGTTTTCTACATCATGTAGTTTGCGTTCCAGCATAGATAGACTGGAGGTCTAAAAAGCGCAACATAGGGCCCCAGGAACGTCAATGCAGGACCTTGCACAGCAAATCAAGGTTGGCGTGTCAACAGTGGCATCCATCGTGCATGAGACATGTCAGTATATAGGAAAGGTGCTTTGCCCAAAATACATGAAGGTAAACAAAAACATATTATATCGTTCTTGGCAACTTGCAGAAAAGATGACGGTTTCACATGGTGCGAATTTAGTTGCGATTTCGCAGTTGCGACGACGCTGTTGCAGCAATTCAGGCAGGTTCAGTGCAATTATCAAATAATCGGAGCTGCGTCAAATGTCAAACATCTTTCGTGACGTCACCAGCGACGCTCCTACGGCACGGAAAGACAACCAATAAAAACGGAGCTCATCCAAAACCTACCGTATCCTTAAAGGGCCGATGCAACGATATTCAGTTGTGAATGTTTTGCGCTTATACACGAGCTTACAAGCACGGACCCCAGACGTTAATGACACTACGAAACACGCATTCGCTCACCGCCACGCAACTACTTTGTTGAAGTAAAATTTCAGGACAAAAGCGATCACCGTTCATCCAATCTCAACTCACAGCCAAAACTTGCGGCCACGTAGTCTGGGGATCGCAGTACATGCCGCCAATGTTGATCGATAGCCACGCAATGCGGTTGGCATAGCACAGGACCCGCAGCATTGCGTGGGCGCTCGATTATGGGCTCGTGCTAATTACTCGTCGTTGAAGCGATTGCGACTACGTGGCCCGTGCCCGAATCGCTTCTACGAACGATCGATTAGCACGAGCCCATAATCAATGTCTGGCCACGCAATGCTCGGGTCCTGTGCTTTGCCAACCCCAGCGCGTGGCTAATGATCGTACATATGGCGTGCACTGCGATCCATTCCAGGTCACGTGGCATGCTTGTTCTGGCTGCGAGTGAGGGGTTGAATGCTGCTCGTTTAATTTGTTTCCGGGACTTCTGTTGCTTGGGGTGAACACCGCAACAGCGTGATTTCATTGGCCAGTGGCAAGCGTGCAGGGATCCTGGTTCACTAGTGCCGGTAAGCTTGTGCAAAGTCAAAAGCATTTCAATTGTGTACCGTTGCACCGCCCCTTTAATGGCGCTCATATGCCATGAAAGAGTCGCTGGCGTCTCGTAATGATCAAACGCTTCTAATAGAAGTCATATTCACTGGTGGCCATAGCTGGCACCGGTCGCTGTTGAGCACGTGCTGGGAGTGAGTTTGCACAACGCATCTGCAACGTACATTTCACACCGTCAAGATTGATCATCTTTGCGAGCAATACGTAGTAGTCCTTTTTGAGCACGCGTTGCAAACAATGCCCGCCAATATGGCGTCCAGTAAATACCGAGTTTAATACCGCCTTCAGTCAAGGTGCCTTGAATTTGTCACCACCAAATCAGCTGCCAGCTTCCCTTATTATCACCCCGTACGTCTTTGTTGGAGACGAGGCATTTAAACTGAGGACCTATCCTGGCAGATACCTCAGTGATAATCTTGTTATATTCAACTATCGACTGTGTAGAGCGAGGTAACCTTTAGAATTGTCGCACTTGCATTAAAATTACAAAAACACAGTGTTGTCCTTGTCGCACTTCCAGGAGGTGTGTGGAGAACGCATTTTAAATTTTGGCTACTGGATTCCGCACCCTCCGCAGGCCAATCGGCCTCCTCCCAGACTACGCCACTGGAGTCGTCCTCGCAGCTTGTGTACGGCACAACTACCTACAAGACAACAAGTTGTACATGCCAGAGGCCTATGCTGATGAAGTCGACCACTTCGGCAACATTATTGATAACCACTAACAATTTTCTTTTTGTACCGCAGTCTCAGGCACTGGAAAAAGAATCGATGCTCACTAGCTCTCCTGCACCCGACTATTACCAAACAAGGACCACAAAAAAAAAAAAAAACAAGATAAGTAAACAAAAAGTTAACAAAATCCTGCTCTTTGTAAAGATATTGTTTCTATACTTTCAGAATTGCCTTGTTCGAAATAAAATAAAAATTACCCCCCTGGGTCGCTAAACTCGTCAGACACAACTTTCTTTGTGTTATGACATAGCGGGGGGAGGAGCCGAAAGATTGCAGCGAAGTTTTCTTTTCTCACAAACCCGCAGATCCGTATATCTTCGTGACGTTTTTCATTGAAAGGGCGAAAAATCCCTACTACTCCCTAGGCGCCGAGCTAGAGCAGCACGAGAAAGCACGCGGAGAAGAACGTGGTTCGTATACATATAATGTCACGATGAAGATTATCAGCTGCGACCTTGATGGTCTCTAAAAAGCACAGCGGAGGCTTGGGTAATTGCATTCTAAAATCAACACCGTCAAAGTTGATAGTCTGATATCGTTCTTATTTCCGCCGATAAAGCAGAATTTACTAAAAAATGTCCCTGTCGTCCCTTTTATTTATCTCGGCCTTTTGATTTTGATCAGAGTGTAGCCCGACGTGGCTAGGTCACAACCAGCCGAGAAGCATTGTCCACCTTTGGACGTATTTCGCTTCCGGGCAGTTGTCCCCCATCAGCGGGAGATAAAATCATTTTATGATAGACTTTCAAAGATAGCGAAACTGGGATTAATTCTGCGTCCGTCAACTGAAATAAGAGTAGTGTCAGTTTGTCAATATTGACGGTAAAGTTTCGAGAACGCGAGGACACCAAGCTTTCAACGTACACAACCAAACTTTTCACCGTCGACTCGAACACGCACCATCAAATTTGTCGTTCACAACTGATTATCCTGACCCTGACGTCAAAGTTATAAACTATAAAAGCACGTCACTGAACACGCCTGCACACAACGAGCTCTGGCACGAGCCTCTCGATTGAAAATCTGTCATGGCCGTTCAGAAGTTCATGGAACGCGCCCTGTTTTAATTCCAGAATCTCTATACTTCGTTTCAGCTTGGGTCCAGACGCAGCCGATGCAACAAGCGCGAGCTCCGGGCTTCCAGTGTCCCTGCCAAGCACGCGCGCTCGTGCAGTACAGGCACTGTTCAGGGCCACATGCTCGTGCTTGTAGCATCGGCTGCGTCTGGACCCAAGCTGAAACGAAGTATAGAACCATAATTTCGAAAATTGCACGCTGTGCTGTTCCTCGTCATCGCTCAGTTGGAACGCCTCTAAAGGTGTATCCACACGACGGACCAAATTGCTGGTTTTTTCCGCGGGCCGCGCATCACGTGTTCTTACGTCACCGGTTTTCGAGGTCCGCCGGCGGTCCGCGGCCCGCGCTTCTGAGAAATGCCAAGGTACTTTTCTCGCCCGGATTTTGGCGGCGGACCGCGGCGTTTTTAGTATAATTGAAGCGTTAAGTCTGGCAACAAGCTGGCTGTTGACCGCCAACTGTTGAAGACGAAGAAGACGAACCTTTTGTTGTGCGACGGAAAGAGTTGACTATGCAGACATGATCTTTCCTGCCCATCCAGGGCTTCATCCAGCATGCCCTTTTCGGTTCACTTAAGTCCTCCTCGTCCTCAATAGTCAACGCCAGGGCCACCGCGGCCAAACGTCTCTTTCGTTCAACCTCATCTTGGCTCCTTACAAATAGCCTCAAAGCAGCTCGCTGCATGCGTTTGGTGGAGCTGTGAGGTCGAGGTTAGACCGGCCCGTTCGCTCTGTCGTCTGCTCTTTGGTCCGCCGTGTGGATGCTCATTGCAGCCGGGCGGCCCGCGGGCCGCGCATCACGTGATCAATCGGTCCGCGGCCCGGTCCGTCGTGTGGATACACCTTAAGCAGGGTCGTCGAAACAAAAGAACGGGGAAGGGGGCGATCCACCCCACCCCCCCAAGTGGCGTCGAAAAAGGGGAGCAGAGGGCATAAGGGTGTAAGGGGGGGGGATATCGCCCCAGCCCCAAACTATAGCATTTCAGAGAGTTATGATAAAAAAATGACAGACGTTTACAGTTCTCTGTAATGTCGAATTAAAGCGCAGCTCTTGAGGAGGAGGAGGGAGGGGACGGAGAGGAGGGTATGTCCCTCCCCCTCCCCCCTCCTTTATCCTGCTCTCCTCTCATTTAGCGGAGGAAATGGTGTTAAAATCACGTGACGTCAATTTCCCCGCTAAATTTAGTGAAAAAACGTCCCATAATGCAACGCGCGCGCGGTTACGCCGACGGCGACGCCGCTCAAGCTCGAAACGGGCGCATAAGAGTTGCGCTCTAGAAATTCGGGAAGGGATATCCCCCTTCTTCACAACTATCAACCCCCCCTCTCTCTCTCTCTCTCCCGAACAATTTCTACGGCCCTTCCTGATCCCTATTTTAGTGTGTGTTTGTGTTGGTTATACCTTTTTTCCCCTTTCCACGGCTTTTTCTCACTATCCTCCCTCGCCCCCTCATCTCTCAGTCATTACCGACGTCTCTATACATAACGCCTGTGGGTGACCCCGTTGGCGTTGTTTACAGTGGCGGAAGATGAGCTGTAAAACCGCAGTACACCGCGCACGGCTCCACAATATCACAAAGTTCAATCTTCGCCTCGATTCCGAAGCGAAGATTTTGTCCTCAAATAACTCCTTCCCAAAATTGTGAAACGTCACTTTGTCGTCAGCAATAACTTCCACAAACGACGATCTTGCGACGAGAAAGTTCAGAGTATTTACAGCCCGCCTAGGTACAATCTACGTTTCATTGACTCTATCGCGGCGTAGGGATGTAGGGACAAGCAGGCGCGACGTCATCAGTGCAGCCGTTCAATCGGCTGGCCCCACGGTGTTGCTCGCGCGCGCTCCAATGAAGCTCGCTACGACTTTGTGCCTATACTTCGTTTCAGCTTGGGTCCAGACGCAGCCGATGCTACAAGCACGGAGTGTGGCCCTGAACAGTGCCTGTACTGCACGAGCGCGCGCGCTTGGCCGGGACGCTGGAAGCCCGGAGCTCGCGCTTGTAGCATCGGCTGTGCCTGGACCCAAGCTGAAACTAAGTATAACATTCTCGCTGGAATTTGAGCACCGAGAGAGCTTGGATGATTGACATCTCGTCCCGCGTGACGCCAAGTCGCGAGAGTCCAATCAGCACACTCTGCGAACTTCGTGCCCAACTTTGTGTTTGACGAGTTTAGCGACCCCGGACGATAAAAAGAACGCCGTTCCTTTTTCCGTTCCAGTAAAAATGTAACGAGCTCCCGTTCCAGTTCCACCGATGCAAAATGGAACGGCGGCGTTCCTTCGTTCTTCTTAAAGGAACGCGTTCCAGGAACGCCGTTCCTTGGAACGCCGTTCGGTCACACACACTGGTCTGAATCAGCCCCAAATAGAAGTATAGCGCGTACTTTTTGCCAGAAGGTAATAAATAAATCAAATGTTCTTTTGATAATTTTCTTAGATATGGAAGATAGTTACCTCAAACGAAATCAATAATTCCAACCATGTGATTCGCAAATGCGGAAGATCGCATGTGTTCTCAATCAATTTGAAAGAGAACGCGAAATTTCGAATGTGCGGTTCATCGCTCCACCGATTTCGCAGAAGAAAATCGCACCATGTGAATCAGGCTTGACTCAATGAACATGCGCGTCGAAGCGCATTTTGCGGAAGGACATTACTTTTGTTTTTCCGCAAAACTTTGCTGTGAGGCTTTAGTTGGCGTCGTCAAGTGAGTTTCCAAGATACGAGGGGCGTACCATATCGATTAACATTTTTTTTTTACTAAACATTTCCGTCACTTAGAGGTAGGCACACCTTCTCGATTCCCCAGGAACCGAATGCCATTGCGCCACCTGTGTGGCAGCCTCTCCATATGTCCTGCTGGAACCACTCCTAGACTATAACCGGCTGAACCAGTCACGCTACTGATTACGGCCTGATCCTAGGCATTGTTTAGGTACGACGTGGTGGGTTCATAGCCGGTGATAGAAAACGCACAAAGAAAACAAGCGCCATGACGGTGCTCATTTGATGCTTCTTGATGGGCCCCCCTATGACCGCAGCGTAGCCAGCTTTTGTTTCCGCTGCACTCGCCGAACGCGTTAGAACGCAGAACGCCGTCGTCCGGCGTTTGGAGTTCCCGTTCGAACCCGTGTAGACAAAGGCAGTCGTGACGACAACAGCTAGCTTTGCTTCTACCCACTATTTATTCCAACCGGAGCTTCCCGTTCTGACGTCCCTGCGCTCTGTCGTCTCTTCTCCCTTAGTTTCTACCCAAATAGCCAGGCTTCTTTTGTTTTCGTAAAGAAGCGTTTGTGTTTGAAGCAGGAACAAAAATAACTTATTTATGCATTCTGTCGTTGGTGATCCATAAAGAATGACCCGCGCTTGAACGCTGTCATTAACTGCAGCCGAAACAAAATATCGGCGTACAAAAACTGTTTAAACCGTTTTCAGAAAACAACTTGTTACCGCGAATTTGAATCGGCTCAATCAGGGTGGAGAGTTCCAAAACAAGAACTTTCATCTCCTATTGTCACGAGTCCGAGCGTGCTAGCCACACTCATTGGTCAAACTCTCTCAGCTTAAACGGCCCTCACCTCTTCCATACCGTAAGCGCTCTGAAGAGGCGTCCCAACTTGAGGGGATATTTAACCCCAAGCCTTCCAGGTTGGCCTCTTCGGCTCCGGGATTGAATGGGAGAAAAATTCCGACTAGCCAGGACCATTAGTCATGGGGCCGACCACCTGCAGGCGCTTACGCGGAACATATTTTTTTCCTCCGTCTTCTCGATTAGCGATATTCTAAAGAGCATGTGCTCATTCTTACTAGACAAGCAAATCGTTCAAATCAGCACACTACTCACTTTCTTTCTTTCTTTCTTTCATTGGTTTCCATTTCCTACAGAATGAAGGAGGCCGAGGAAAAAAGCTACAAACGCAGCTTGTGGGGCCCTCGGCCCCTTTAAATGATGTTGAGTATACACTTTGCACGCATTTACAAACACGGAGGTCGAAACGGTAGACTGTGGCCCCTCAGGCCGCACTGGGCACTGATATGCACGTGCCGTTTCCTTGTGGGAAAGGCAAATCCGATTGCGCCCAGTCGCGAACGCACAGCGCATAATTTACGCTGTCTAGACCGGCTCCGGTAGAACACGGTGCACAGTATCAAGAAACGCACGGAGTGCGTTTTTTACCTAAGAACTTCGATGTACCCTCTGCAGTGATAACTTATATTACGTTAGACTATGCGACCTTACAACGAGGCAGCTTGTGGCGCGGCTTCAAAACTGCTGGGCGATGTTTCAGCCACGTCTTTCTCACCCGATTCAGCGAAACGTGGCCGCCGTCTGCGGTTTGCGCGTGCCTTTTTCTTTCTTGGGGGCAGCGGCGGCATCCGGTCTGTTCGCTGGCTAAAATGAATGGGTTCTATTTGAACGCCGCTATAGTCCGTTTACTGCTAAGCTGACAGTGTGGTAGGAGCTACGCGCTTGCCCAACCAATAACCTGACCCCGCTCTCGGCGCGTGGGTATAGGCGGAAGCGTGATCACGAGGAGAAAGATGGGCGTATGCCTGGTCCCAACGAGCACATAGCTTTCACTGCACTCTCAGCTTAAGGGTCAACGGTGTACACTGGCTGATGCATCCGTGTACAAGCGCCTGTTTTATGGCACCCGCTTCACAGCTCAGCGCAACGCTACTACACTGTAAACAATGTTTGTATTATAACTTTTGTTTAAAATGTTTGTATTATAATTTTGATCCGTGATTTTTGGTGTCTTTGATCAGGTTTTAATCCTCCCGTTCTGGATTAAATCCCGAGAATAAGGCATTTGAACGTGGGACATACGCACACTTGATCAACTAGAATCTCAAAATTTTCCCATCAAATGACTTCCCAGGAGATTTCTCGGGTACACATGCACTGTTACTCCGCAACAAGCAGGCTCTCTTGGGATGACAAGAAAAACCCCAGCGCCCTGTACGCTGTTCGAACTACTTTGTCTCACCTTAGTATGGACTATTGTTAGCCGCCCGTGCTATAAGCGCGAGCTAGTTGCTTCGAATGAAGCCTCGGCAGCTGCACGAGCGCTCGTGCAGCGAGTGCTCTAGCCAGGGCTGTCAAGGCTAGCCGCTCGTGCTAGCACAGCATTCGAGGTAAGTCCATGCTAAGGTGAGACGAGTATAGTTCGAACCAGCCTTATCACTTCCGGGACAAGGCGCTTACTTCCGGTGGCTTCATACCTGTCTGCTCAATGAGCCATCCAGCCGGCGACGTGAGCGATCAAAAGCGTCGCTGTGATCGGCCTTCCACGATTGGCCGAATGCTGACTATGACGCCAGCAAAGGATTTCTCATCGACGGAAATAAGAGGAATGGAAGAACTTTAATTTTGACGGTGTTGGCAGCTGTTGGTTTCAGAGTACACTGATTTCAAGCTTCCACAATGCTCATTACAAACACCATCGAACTTGCTGTTCGCGAGGTAATGACGTCACGAGAGCGAACCATAGGAGGGCGCCACCAAAACATCTCGCCGCTAATAGAAGAGATCAGGGTCGCTAAACTCGTCAGACACAACTTTCTTTGTGTTATGACATAGCGGGGGGAGGAGCCCAAAGATTGCTGCGAAGTTTTCTTTTCTCACAAACCCGCAGATCCGTATATCTTCGTGACGTTTTTCATGGTAAGAGCGAAAAATCCCTACTACTCCCTAGGCGCCGAGCTAGAGCAGCACGAGAAAGCACGCGGAGACGAACGTGGTTCGTGCACGTATAATGTCACGATGAAGATTATCAGCTGCGACCTTGATGGTCTCTAAAAAGCACAGCGGAGGCTTGGGTAATTGCATTCTAAAATCAACACCGTCAAAGTTGATAGTCTGGCATCGTTCTTATCTCCGCCGATAAAGCAGAATTTACTAAAAGAAACGTCCCTGTCGTCCCTTTTATTTATCTCGGCCTTTTGAATTTGATCAGAGTGTGGCCCGACGTGGCTAGATAGCAACCAGCCGAGTAGCATTGTCCACTTTTGGACGGATTTGGCTTCCGGGCAGTTGTCCCCCATCAGCGGGAGATAAAATAATTTTATGATAGACTTTCAAAGATTGGCCAAACTGGGATTAATTCTGCATTCATCAACAGAAATAGGAGTAATGTCAGTTTGTCAATATTGACGGTGATGTTTCGAGAACGCGAGAACACCAAGCTTTCTTCGTACACAACCAAACTTTTCACCGTCGACTCGAACACGCACCATCAAATTTGTCGTTCACAACTGATAATCCTGACCCTGACGTCAGAGTTATGAACTATAAAAGGACGTCACTGAACGCGCCTGCACACAACGATCCCTGGCACGAGCCTCTCGATTGAAAGTCTGCCATGGCCGCTCGTAAGTTCATGGACACGCGCCCCGTTTTGAATTCCAGAATCTCTAGAACGGCATACATTTCGAAAATTGCACGCTGTGCTGTTCCTCGTTATCGCTCAGTTAGAACGCCTCTAAGCAGGATCGTCGAAACAGAAGAACGGGGAGGGGAACGATTCCACCCCCCCCCCCCCAAGTGGCGTCAAAAAGGGAGCGCAAAAGGCATCAGGGTGTAAAGAGGGGGAGCGGGGCGGGAGGGGATATCGCCCCAGCCCCGGACTATAGCATTTCAGAGAGTTATAATTAAAAAAAAAAATGACAGACGTTTGCAGTTCTTTGTAATGTCGAATTAAAGCGCAGCTCTTGAGGAGGAGGAGGGGAGGGTACGGAAGGGAGGGTATGCCCCTCCACCCCCCCCCTCTCTTCCTATCCTGCTTGCCTCTCATTTAGCGGGGAAACCTAATTGATGTTAAAATTACGTGACGTCAATTTCCCCGCTAAATTTAGTGAAAAAACGTCCCATAATGCAACGCGCGCGCGGTTACACCGACGGCGACGCCAATCAGGCTCGAAACGGGCGTATAAGAGTTGCGCTCTAAGAATTCGGAGGAAGGGATATCCCCCTTCTTCACTACTATCACCCCAGCCTCTCTCTCTCTCTCCCGAACAATTTCTATGGCCCTTCCTTACCCCTATTTGAGTGTGTGTTTGTGTGGTTATACCTTTTTTCCCCGTTCCACGGCTTTTCCTCGCCATCCCCCCTCGCCCCCTCATCTCTCAGACATTACCGACGTCTCTATACATAACGCTTGTGGGTGACCCCGGTGGCGTTGTTAACAGTGGCGGAAGATGAGCTCTAAGACCGCGTACACCGCGCACGGCTCCACAATATCACAAAGTTTAATCTTCGCCTCGATTCCGAAGCGAAGATTTTGGCCTCAAATAACTCCTTCCCAAAGTTGTGAAACGTCACTTTGTCGTCACCAATAACTTCCACAAACGACAATCTTGCGGCGACAAAGTTCAAAGTATTTACAGCCCGCCTAGGTACAATCTACGTTTCATTGATTCTATCGCGGCGTAGGGATGTAGGGACACGCAGGCGCGACGTCATCAGTGCAGCCCGTTCAATCGGTTGGCCCCACGGTGTTGCTCGCGCGCGCTCCGTTGAAGCTCGCTACAACTTTGTGCCTAACATTCTCGATGGAATTCGAGCACCGAGAGAGCTTGAATGATTGACATCTCGTCCCGCGTGACGCCAACGTCGCGAGTGTCCAATCAGCACGCACGGCGAACTTCGTGCCCAACTTTGTGTTTGACGAGTTTAGCGACCTAGTGCTCTGGCGAGAATAACATGGTCGCGCCTTGCGGAGGCGCTCGCGCCCCCCGCCCGAAAGAAGCGGGTCTATGGGTAGTGCAACTTCTGCCCGCGCAATTGTTTTAAGTTTCATAGTGCATAGAAGCCTGCCATTGCACGTGCATGCACCAGCTGAGGAAGTTGAAGTATCCTCACTCTGGGTTCTGAAAACATTCCACAAGGTGGTGATACGCAAACGTCTTGCCAGAAATGGTGTCGTGCAAGCTAGAGCGCAAGCGTTGCTCAAAATAACATGAGCGATGCTTTGTTTTATTAATTTTTTTCGCTGAAGCGAAATGGTTTACAACGTCAATACAGTCCGCTTGCTCCATTTCTTCCCCTCCTACACTCAACTCGGCCCGATCCACAAAGTCTGTCTGTGCCGTTAGTTACATATTGTGGTGCTTGCACGCGAGGACAAACGCATATATTTACTGATGTTGCCTTAGTCACGATGACAATGTCTGTTCGCCTCGCATTTCAAAAATAATTTTCTTCTTTTCTTCAGCTTCACGCCCACCACCTGATATATTAAGTTTGGAAAGTAACGCGTGAAGTAGTGCGTAATCGTACTGTATACTTTTTTCAGTATTGCCTACGTGTCTTATCACACATGCAACCGTGGTTTGAGAGTACCAGAAACTGGCCAGTCGCACTGAGTCTGCAATGCCACTTCTGAAATGTACGAGCCATGTGAGTCATTACAGAGACGAAGTTGCGGATTGTTTAGACCCAGAACTTTGCTATCAGAGGCCCCTCACTAAGCCTTGGTGTAGAGGTGGTCGCTTTATTTATTACTTTTTTTCGACCGACAGGACGGCATACCCCGCTCTGTTTTGTTTAGCCGCCTGACGGCGCTTCGGTCGGGAATGGGGTAGCGCCTTGGGAGACGAGTGTCGCGTTTCAGGGGGTCCCGTGCCGTTACAAGTTGGAATTCTGCTTGTTTACGAGCTTTTCCCGGTATCGAGGAAATGGCCACGGCCATGTCGTCCTCTTCGTTGGATTGCATGCCGGAACCCCGATTTCCGAACCCACGTGAAAACACTAACTTGCCGACGAGAGGCTGCTGTCTCAGCGCCGCGTGCGTCTACCCCGTTGGCCCTGAAACGCGCGGCCAGACGTAAAGGTTTGCCGGAGAACCCACGGCCGAGACATTAACACGTCACCGGCTGCCAGGTCGTTTGCTGGGAGACAAAGTGCTTCAGAGTTCTCGGAGCCTTGTCTCGGAACTCTGCCGTGACGCCGGGAACCAGGCGCTCCCCATATATTCTGTATATGCCTGGCGTGTCTTTCTATTTATTTACTTTGTTGCCAATCGCCTTTCGCGGTGGCATAGACGTGCCCCAGCCGACATGTCTCGGTGGTTCTCGCCGTTCGCGAATGTGTATCCTCTGTGGCAGATAGGAAAGCCATAAGTCGTATTTTATCCTCGTGTTCTGAGAATCAAGGCTTGGCTTATGGTTTACTCTCGGAGCAATGACCTCTCACCCGATTGGTCGAAATTGCGTTGGCTCCTCTAGCCAATGGAACCAGGGTCAAACCGTGATTGGCCTGGACGGGTTCGAGCACGCTGTTTTAGACCCTGGCCGGGCAGGGGAATCTTTGAGTTTTGGAACGGGCCCGTGAGCGACCCCGCTTACGTTCAGCTCCCGCGGTGCGCCCGTTACCTGTCGCGCGCGACAGCGTCCTCATCTTCGCGGCTACAAGGTAGTCGCCGTCCTTACCGTGCACGGTAGGACCATCTGACGCCGAGGCGTCTGTGCTGTCTGTAAGCCGTGCGCGGCAGTTTGTTACAGTTATCACTTGTCTTTTATGTAACTGTTTGATTCTTTTTTTTATCGAAGTAAAGTTTTGTTGATCTCGTTAACCCTCCGAGTTGTCGGTCGCCTCTGCATCACCACCGACGCATCCAGCCCTCCAGCAACTAGCTTCATCCACGATCTCCCGGTCCTCGACGGCAAATTCAAGGCGGTCCATCTGTTCGCTCGGGGAAAACAACCTTACCTAACATCTACTCTTGGCGCCACAGAGGCCATGAAAAAAATAAGTTAACAATTAGGCAAGCTAGTTAGGTTACACATAATATAAACTGGGCACGAACGAACGAAAAAATATAAACAAACAACCACATAAAAAGGACAATAACGAGTCAAGGCTTGCATCAGAAATTACCATTGGAGACAAAGTTAACAAACAGGCGAGCTGGTTAGGTTACACATAATATAAACTGAAGACGAACGAACGACAAAATGAGGACAAAGACAAACTCTCAACAACAAAAATAACTGACGAACACGAATCAAGGCCTGCATAATGGATATTGATTAAAGGTGAAGTTAGCAAACAGGTGGACTGGTTAGGTTGCACATTTAAACCGTAGACGAACGAATGACAAATCGGGGACAGACAAACACGTCTACATGTGTGTTTATCCCCATTTTGTCTTACATTTGTCTCTGTTTTAAACTATGCGCCATTTAACCATTTCGCCTCTTTGTTAACTTTGTCTTCAATTAATATTCTAGATGCAGGCCTTGATTCGGGCTCGCCAGTTTTGTTTGTTAATACCGTGAGAAGCTTCGAAAGGGCGACTTCAGTTCGTTACCTTACTGAAAAAAGAGAAAGAAAATCATTTCTATTTTCACAAGGTTCGGTTCGCGTAGAGCCATTTTACTCGAAGACAATTTTAATACAGCACGTAGGCACCAGTAATCGCTATCGACTCTGGAAAACAGGGTGAAGTGCACCCTTTCTTCTGTGATCTTCAAACTATTCTGTGAAAAAAAAAGTTTATAGTTTCACCATCCACTGACGTGCTAACTTGTGTAAAACTAATTAGAAATTATCTCGGTGTATTTGTAGCGGTTTTAGAGCGCTTTTTCGTTGGTACCTTCTTGAGCGTGCCAGCGCGCGCTCGCATCTACTGCACTAAAGGAGCGAGCATGAAGCGCTTTTGGAGCGCTCCAAATTCACCGAGGGAAATCCGAAGGAAGTACATCGATACTTTGCGCAGTGTTTTACAAGTAACGATAACAAACTGGCATGATAAAGCATGTTTCTCAAGCAACAAGAATGTCGTATTTCAGTTCAATTCGTTTTCATATGCGCCGCCATGTTCTAATGCACGGTCATGCCAGTCGGCAATGGGCACCGCAGAGTTTCGATGTATACTTGAAGATGCACGAAGTTCGCCGTTTATAAGAAAACCTCATGCAAAACCGGTTCTTTTTTTTGTGCATAACACGAGAGGAGTGGGGAGGAGGAGGTTAGACGCCCAGTGACTAATCGTAAACAAGTCAGGGTGATTGTAGAACACCTCGAAATAGTGGTTGACAAAAGCTACCTGGCAGAATACCAATTCCGGTTACGTTTCTTGCTTTCACACGTTGTAGTTGCTTTTTGATGTTTCGCATTCGTCCAAGGCCGTCGTCGCCGGCTTTGGACGCACGAGCACGAGCAAGAATAGTCTATGGGACACCAACGCCAAGTGATTTTTTTCTTTTTTTTTCAAAAGATTGCCGTCGCATTGCAAGTTTTTCTTGCGATCAATGAATATGGTACACCCTGAGCTGCGTGGGTTGAATTTGTAGACGCATAAATTTCCGCTGAATCTGCACCGTGGCGTATTTTGATACGGATGTATCTACAACTGAAAATAACAAACAAAACAAAAAACCACGATAAAAAAGTTTTTTTTCCTGTAGCTACTTTTCTTTCAGAAACGTGACCTCTAACACGAACAGTTCTGCCATCTCCTACACAGAACTTTATTGTAGACAAATATACATCCATCTGCTCCGAAATAAATCTTATCTTACATGTCACTCATTTCTTTATGCACGATCATTCATATTACAAGCAATAATTGACTCGAATAACATACCAGTACACATTGCGACTGAGGTCGATCTGAGCAAACTTCACGTACACTAAACTGCATATTTCTCGTATACAGAAAACACCTCACGAACAGTCGGTGTTCGTCAAAATCCCCGTGCGCAGAACTCCTGCGCCTCGCGCAGTGCTCGCCCCAGGCTCCTCGGTGGACCAAAAGCATTGGGACCCTTTTTCTAAAACGCTCTACGAGCGAAGGAGCGAAGGCGTGAAGCACGTGACCTCCCCGCATTTCAGAACTAGAAGTGTACTTCAACGGTGCGTCGTCACGTGCTTCACTCCGTCGCTCGAAGTGACTTGACTGGGCCGCAGACTTCGCGGTTTGCCAAGTTGAAGGGGCTGAAACATAGAAACAACAATATATACTCCCCTCTGCGGTGACCGACACACACCTGGGGTGAAGTTGCTGTGTAGGTAAATAGGCCCAGGCACGTTCTTCCAACCAGCGTGAAAAAGTTCTTATACAACTCATTATTTTATTCCCCTTTGTGTTATTGCAACGTTATCTGGGGTAACACATCTTTTTGAAAATTACATAGAATACACTTATTGAAAAAAAACGGGGATTAGGATAATAGGAAACGTTCCCTATATTCATCATACGCAACCACTGTTCAAATCATACAAGATTATCAATGTCCACCAAATCTGTAACTACCGTTTAACTATGGCGTATAAATATGCAGCATATGGACGTTCAAGTATATTTCTTAATCAGGCTAATTTAATTGGAAAAAAATCGATTATTACTTATCGAGAAATCATCAGCCTTCGCAAATTCCAAAATGTAAAACCAACTATGGAAAACAAAAAAATAGTTATTTTTGACCATCTCTACTGAACGTCTATTTTGTTAAAAGCATAGATATTGTAAAATTATCCTATGAGCCAAATAATCAATCTGTTCATTTGATTGACCAGAGTATACTATGTACTCCGTCGTAGCTGCTGAATGGGGGCCCGGAGCCTCGTCAAGCTGCACTTGTGCAGCTTTTTCTCCGGCCTCCCATTCACCACTTGTATTTGTGGCGAAAAATAAAGTTCGTCTTTCCCCATAGATCTTTGTGAGTATTTGCCCGGTGAAGGGCTGTTCAAACAGGACACTTCAGAAATCGTGTGGCGACACAACTCCGTCAAAAGTAGTGTAACTTGAAGGGGTTGAAGTCCGTCAGTCCGTTGTCTGTTGGAACACTACCAAGCAAAGATCACGACTCTCCTCCTCGCTCCCTCCGCTTTTCGGTGACCTCGGTGCTCGTGAGACTTGACGTCACACGCCACCCGCCAATCCAGTCCATCTGTTCTCCCGGGCTTTCGTATCCTTGGCCGCGTTCCAAAATGTACTCGATCTTACTCCAGGGTAAGGGTTTTGAACCTTTGCGTTCGGAAACCTACCCGCGTCCAGCGTCGCTCTATCTGTGTTATCACGTGACACGACCCGCCGGAGTAACTCGGATATATTTGGGTAAGATTTCGAATACAGTTTCCCGTTTTCGGGACCTGAAGAGCAGCGGAGGCCTTGAGCGGTTGACCGTCAGAGCGCGTGAGTGGCTGTCCGGACCCACGTGATGAGCATGCTCAAAACCCCTGGGAAGGACACGAGGGAACTTTAACCAACAAAAAACTTTCGCCCCAGCAAAAAAAAAAAAGAACAAAAGAACGGACGGAAGCGGATTGCTGCAAGATTTATGTGAAATTTGTGTCACCTCAAGATTTCTGAAGTGTCGTGTTTGGACAGGCTTTGAGGGAATATCCTCGTTGAATTTTGCAGAACGGAGCGACAACATCTTTAAGGATGCCCCCAAGTCTTCTCCTCCGCAGTACACGTGGAGAGCCACTTACGGCGATCTATGGAGAGTGACGTTATCGAATGGCAGGTGAAGTCAATATACTCTGCTTCACCCTACGATGCACTGCAAAGAATGCCACCGAAGCCAGTGCCATGTCAGTGTCACGTGATCTTTGGTTGGGGCACAGCGACGCGCGGGTCGCGTAGCTACATTCACAACGGTGAATTGGCTGCGATGGCTCGTGGCTTCCGCGGCGATCCATCGGAAGGAGAAACAGTTGTGTATAGAGTGTGTATAGCGGAGGTACTATCGACGTCAATATGCTCTGGGACACTTGCAGTACAACACAATGCAATGTATTACGTTTTTTCACACTTTGCAGCTTGATGCTGTTTAAGTAAAGAAAACGAAGTTTACCGGAGAGACGAATAGGAGGTATTTTCACTCATTACTACAAGCTGGTGGAAAGTTCGCCCGATCGGTGTCCCAGTGCAGTTTGCATTTGGATATAAGCTTCGCTTCACACATAGTGCGTGATGGTGACGAGCTATTCGCAGCTTGCACGGACTACACATCGAGAAACTGATGGAGAGGATGAGACGAGAGCGTGCGAGGACGTCAGAACGCCGAGTTCTGATTGGAAGGATTAGTGGGTAGACCTAAAGCTACAGCTGCCTTTGTCTCCACTGCACTCGTCGAACGTGTTTGAACGCGAAACGCAGGCGCCTGGCGTTTGGCTCTCGCATTCGAACGCGTTCGACGAGTGCAGCGAAGACAAAGAAAGCTAGCTCGAGCTCTACCCTAGCCTCAGTTAAGTCAAATATTAGGTTGAGAGACTGTTGCAAAAGGGACAGACGCATTTTTGCCGCTCAGGCTGATAGACCTGTGCTCGTCCTTCTCACTGTCCCTGGTCCCATTTATATAGACCAGCAGGCTGTTCACAAACAAGCCTGCGTTGCTATGTGTGGGCACTGGACGTGCACAGAAACCAGATTCGCGGGAGGGAGGGTGCCGGCAGCAGAGCCACCGCAGATATGTTACGGCAAAGCTGCTCGTGGGTATATTATCGCAGCTGCTGGCTCGAGTTCCTGACTTTACTCGGGGCATAGCCTCCTCTATACTCACAAAGCCTGGCAGTTCGACGACTGAGCTGTAGAGTGCCGGGTCGCAGATTTGGAGCGCGAGGATCTGGTAGCACAGAGCATGAGAAAGCCATTTCTCGGGGAACCTGGACGTCAGCGCACAGCTTTTGCAGCGGCGAGGACCCGAAACACACTTGTGAGCTCGGGTGAAATGTGTTTAGGCGTCTCGGCGCAGCGGGGTGCCAGTCACGTGGCTGTCTTCTCATCCGTTGTCTGCCTCTCCCACTGATCTCTATTGTAGTAGCCTGGATCGCGGATCGCGAGCCCGCCGGTGGCAGCACCGGCGGCCAATACTTGACACCAGGCAATACACGCAAGTCTATGGGAGAAACACACAAGTGTAGGAATATTGAAGCTTGTATGCTGTGCTTCAAGGCGAGTATATAAAGATGTGATGCGATAATTATATCGGGTGTTTGGAGGTCGAATCGGTATTTGTCAAGCGTTCGAATGCCAATTAAAAAAATCAAACGTGCCGGAGCACCTACGGCTGAGTTGGCAAACTTGCTCTCGTAGTGAAGTAAACAAAGGAACTTGCCGTCAATAAGACCGTCCTCGGGGAAGCCCAGAAGTTGATGAATGTCGAGAAAGTTCCATGTTGACAGCGGCTTTCCGGGGGTAAGTGAATTCCGCGTAGCAAGGCCCTCAAGCTTGTCGTCTGCTAAACCAAAATTTTCGAAACCGCCACGGACACCGCGGTAACTCTAGGTAACTCTCGTCTCATTGAGCTGCACTACATTTTTCGCCCAGCGAAGTCCCTCTCGACCACAAAACATTTATTTATAAGAACTGCGAGGGCTGTCATTTTTAATGTTTGTAGACATGCTATTTGACAGGCTTACCGAAAAGCAGTCAAAAAGTTTCAGTGCCGACAACAGCTTAGAAACGGGGAACGGCACTTTTTCCCGTTTTTCCCATAAAGTCCCATGCATTGCGTGGTGTCAATCAATGGCCGCCGGTGGCGACACTCGGTCCCAGCTGCCGAGGCCGCGGTCCGCAATCCAGCCTACTA